>JAAIIK010000052.1:4214175-4220237 GCA_014706435.1 Silurus glanis | reverse complement strand
ATCTATCTATCTATCTATCTATCTATCTATCTATCTATCTATCTATCACTACAGTATGTTATACTGGGCTGTAATTAAGACAGAAACATAAAGTAAGACTAGCCAGGTTTATGTTATGAGCCAAACCCCAAAACACCAAAATGGGTTCACAGAGGTCAACTCAACACTGAACTCCCAACTGACAAGAAAAAGTGTTTTTTCCCACTGTCCAGGAGGAGGGCAATGAAAGTCTCTGTAGAAAGAAAACAGACGGCAAGTGACAGAGCTGGGGTAACAGACCACTGAGGGGCTAACATCAACAGAGCAAACAAAGCGGTGAAATGCACTTTAGCCATCAGATGAGAATTGCATCGATATTGTTGAGTGTTTGCCCATTAATGTGAAGCCTCACCAGATCCCACTAGTGTCGTCAAGCTATACTGTATCCTGCCCACTAGGCAGACATCAGAGTAAAAAAAAAAAAAAACTAAGCATGCTCATGGCTTGGCCATGAAGGCCTTTTTGGTATAATGGCATGTCTTCTGCCACCAGTAAGACACTGTTTCTGTTTTTGGTGATTCAGCATCTGCTGGTGCCAGAGGGGCTGCAGAAAAAAGTACTGGACAGTGTTCATGTTCAGCTGAAGACAGAGTGTTAAACATTTTAAGCATTGTTGCAATATTTGGACAGCCTGCAAGGGTGCAGACAGAGTGTCTTTGCCTGTCTGAAATCACTACAGTCTGGTGTGCCCGGCTGAGGTAAACAATTTGGCCCATTTTTTTTTTTACAATGGTTTAGGGAAACATTTTAACTAATCCCTGAAAAATAGCTCTCTACACCTCTAAACATCAGAAAGATTTAGACGACTACTTGTTATTTCTGCAATGGGAATGACATTACACCCTTCAGGAATCTACCAGCATCACTCTAGCCATGTCTCTTTTTGGCTTGGAACAATGCAGCCAAAAAAACCTTTGAATTAAGACAAGTATCAAAACAGGTCCATATGAGGAGCCAGGGGGAGTGTACAAACCAAAAGCCAAGCCATTGCTTAGATATCAGCAATGATCTGATGAGAGAGTATTTTACATGGTATATATGATATAAGCCAAATAAGGACCCCACCATTTGAGACAGCAAACCCCCCCACCCCTATTACTTCTTTAATTGAAGTAATAGGTCTATCCACTAATGCAGTTTTTTCCTTTTTTAGGTCACAGCACATTATACACATTCACATGACTGGTGAAGTGAATAAAACTGATGATCTCTTCATCATGGCACCTGTTAGTAGGTGGGATATATATACCGTAGCAAGTGAACATTTTGTCCTCGATGTTAATGTGTCAACAGGAAAGCAGGAAAAATGGGCAAGCAAAAGGATTTTAGAGCATTTGACATTGGACAAAGTGTGATGGTTAGACAGCTGGGTTAAAGCATCTCCAAAAAGCTAGCTCTTGTGGGTTGTTTCCGGTCTGCAGTGGTCAGTATCTATCAAAAGTGCTCCAAGGAAGGAACAGTGGTGAACCAGCAACAGGGTCATGGATGACCGAGGCTCATTAATGCAGGTGGGGAGCGAAGACTGGCCAGTGTGGTCCGATCCAACAGACGAGCTCCTGTAGATCAAATTTCTGAAGAAGTTAATGCTGTTAATCATCCATGTGGCCAAAAAGTTATGCCTGGCTGGTGTATATAATGACAAGTTAATCTCTTTTGATTTGGCTACAAGTTTAGCTACTAGATAGCTAGCTTTACGAACTCTATTGTTCACCTTGTATGTTGTTTTTATTTTTCATTAAAGTTTAAAACCAAGTAGAGTCAGAGTCAGATCCATAATAAAAGAAAATCCAAATGAAAACAAACTCAACGTTTTAGCTTTCTTTTGACCACCACTCATACTAAGGCCTTCATAAAGGTCATACTGTCATAATTTTAAATAATTAGAACGTTAAGGGTTTGCACTTTTCCTTTTCAAATATTTATCCATTGCTGTTATCGTTACTTGTCACACATCATTAATTCTATTGTTATGAATTAACTATCATTATCATTAGCTACATGAGCTACCTACTACCACCACTGACATGAAGGAGTATTTCCATTAATCTGCCATTCACTACATCACAGACACAGGGGCTCAACAATGTCAAATTATTTCCAATAACTAAATAATCATTTTTTTGCACCAATTAAGTGTAATTTGATAATTTCCCAAGGCACACCTGACAATCTCTCATGGCACAGTAGTTAACAATCACTGTACTAATTGATATAGATTATCCTACCATACAACAATGAAAGCAAGGTCAAGAATTCATTAGTACCTAAATCAGTGTCAGCAGAATAGTCAGGAAAGTAAGAAGTAATATTCCTTTTTGCATGGTTGTGTTTGCAAAAGTTAAACTTACACACAATCCATTCCCTGCCTCCAAGCGACATTCATGGTTAATGCACTGGTTTAAGCAGTGTTGCATTATACTGTATATCAACACCCTGAAAATTAAATAATTGACATAATTTCTATATACAATTAGACATTTTATTTTTCTCCTACATACATCTGCAAAGTTCTTCATATATGGCTTTTTTTTTATTTTTATAAAATAACGTAAATAGAAAAAACATTTTCAATTTCAACACAGCATATCTTATCACATCATAGTGCCGTATCATTACACTCCTAATTTCTATTTGCTGTAAATGTGTTTTATCTGCCATTTATATAGCTAAGATGTCTATTAGGAGGACAACTGGGAACAGAGATGCCATTCGTCCAGAAGAGCAGTGAACATCCGGCCTCTGGTGACATGCTTATTTAATAACCTGAATGTTTTAAAGTCCATATGATACTTTGTTCTTGTGGAAGTGTCTTCAACTGATGGAGGATCCACAGAACCCCTAAAGACTATAGCAAAAGTCACTTAGCGTGTAATCAGATTTTCTCTGTCTCCACTGGAACCAGGTAACTTTAGCTATCACTGCTATTAAATTAGCCAGCTGGTGGCACAGTCTTGAGAGGATTTGCTCATGCTGCAGAGCAGAAATACCCACCAATGTCCTTAGTTCACTAATAACCATTTTCCTAAAAGCTTTTTAAAGTCTCTTAAAACTGATATTAATGCTCTGACCAGTATTACCATTTATAACATATTCAGACCTTGCTAAAGGTTAAGCAAATTCGATTACATTTTTACTTTATCTATTGTTTGGAAAAGAAAACTTTGTCCAGCAATGGCAGTATGGCTGTTATCAGATTAGGCCAATAAGGTTGTTTTGCTAAAACAGCTTTGGTAATGACTATTCTGTTTTCTCAAGTTCCCTAGTGTATCACACTGAATGTGAAATGTAGACCAAGGCTTGTCAGGTTGATGGATTTATTTGTCTCCTTAAATTGTTTTGCGGTTCAGGTTCACGTACAAATGATGCCTTCCCAGACGTTGTGCCAACCTATAAATGGAACATTTTCCTTTTTTTGATTTTTTCTGAAAGTATTTATGGCTATTCATGACCTGTGTTTACATCTCAAAAAAATAATCTGCCTATTAGATCTGAGGTAATGTTTACGATATCGACAAATATAAATTTTTTATTGTATTGTTCACCTGTTCACTTTAGATATACGGATTGCATTTTCGATTCCTTTCACAAGCTCCACTCTAGTGGCTTTACTGCAATTCATAGATGGAGTTTTACATCTGATAACAATATTTTGTAATTAAGGCTTTTATTGATCACTAGCTTTATTGTCCATCGTTATAATTTTTTGATAGACATTGCAGTAAGGTCGCAAAATCCATAAAACTGTTTTCTGTTTTGAAGACTTACTATCTTTTCATTATGTCAGCATAGTATGTTGTTATTTTAGATTGATGCAATCACTGACCTTTGAAACCAGGGAGAACCATGCTCATGAGGAACATGCTGTAATGCACAGAGCAGTTATGGTCAGGTGTGTGTGTGTGTGTGTGTGTGTGTGTGTGTGTGTGTGTGTGTGTGTGTGTGTGTGTGTGTGTGTGTGTGTAGAGAGAGAGAGAGAGAGAGAGAGAGACTGAGCAAGGAAAAAGGGGGTAGATATGTATAACCATAGACCCATACCCAGGATGTTCAGTAAAATGCACATAAATGTAAATGCAAAAATAGAATTTGCATATATAAAAGCACAATTTACCTAAACCAGAATATCTACAGAAAAATATACTAAATAAAACCATCTAAAAATATAATACTGAGATCTGTGGCTGGAAATATATTTCACATAAATTAGAGATATGTGCTATATGTGTGCATTTGTTTGTTCAATATGTGCAAAATCAGGCTGAGGTAGTTGTGAAACAAGATTTCTCTCGTGGTGTTCTCCTGTACTGCCTGTGAAAAGAAGCTCCTACATTGTATACATAATAAGGATACTCAAAATAAGGATATAATGTATGCCAGTTTCCCCATCTGTTTTCATATATTCCAGTACTTCCAGCCTTATTGTTCCCTGGCTATGCTGTGCGGAATCCGAAAACACAACGATTCCAATATGGTATTTTTCACAGCTATTTGCAGCTCCTACATTATTTACTTTTCTATGCGTTGATGCATTTAGACAAAATCAATGCCTGTTAAAGGATAATAGACTCCTTGAAATGTTGGTCAAATGGTCAGAATAACTTTCAATGAGTGTCCTGGAGATAATCAGGGAAGGAAAGAGGCAGTTCTGTGTGCAAAAGTATGGACTGACAGGTGTGAACCACTGGTTCATTCGGAACCTCAAAGTCTACACCTGCTCTCTGCTCTAGTGCCTCTGTCTGCTAATAGTTTTCACCTGTAGCTCATTTGCCTTGTTTACCTTCTGTACAGTAATGCATCAGTAACTCTTGTTTGTGCTTTTGCTTTCAAGATGAAACCTTAATCATTAATTATAATTAGTACTATTTTTTGTTGTTTCGATTCTCTCTCTCTCTCTCTCTCTCTCTCTCTCTCTCTCTCTCTCTCTCTCTCTCGCTGTATCTCTCTTTTGGTACAAGCGGTATGTTCTTTTTAATCACAGAAATTTCCCTGTTTTTATAAACATGCTTTTGGATTGTTAGCTTCTTCTTGTTCTTCTACTTCTTCTTCTCCTACTTTATTTTTTTTTTTTATTTCTTAATAAAGTCACACTCTTCTTACTGTCTAACACCAAGCCACCCAAACAGAGTTTCTCCAACATGGTGATAATTATTATGAGAAATCATTAACACAATCAGTGTCTACACATAGATGAATATAATTAATTATTAATAATAACATCTAATAAAAAGTAAATTGAGCAAATTTGTTATTTCAGATCAAACTGAAAAATGCGTGTATCAAACTGGTAGCCCTTCACATTAATCGGTACCCAAGAAGTAGCTCTCAGTTTCAAAAAGGTTGGTGACCCCTGCTCTAGGAGTAACTGGATTCAAAAGCTTTAATAAAGGCCTCTAGCATGTATCCAAATAGCTTACCAAATGTTATTTTATTTTTAGTCCTCCTGGAGACACGGTAAAATCTTCACTAAAGACCAACTTTCTCTTCTGATAAGGAAACTGTGTAAAGCAATTGACCTGGAAAAAAGAAATTGGAGACATACCAGGGTAGTGTGATCCAGCCTGACACGGGGGAGAGTTACGGTTACCCAGTTATCTTCAGTTATCCTGAAATTTTTTAATGAATTAATGCACCAGAGGTACTTTGAACCATTTATTAGTACATCCATTTGGGGAACATCAGCCAGAAATTTTGGTTTCTGTTCTCTCTTGCATTATAGTAGCTATAAACAGTCAGATATCCTTATGTTGGAAGCTTTTCTAATTATAAAATGCTGATACCTGAGACTCCTTTCATTATGTTTATTATCAGCCTCAAGCAATCATGTTTATCTGATTATTTAAAGCATAATTCTACTAAAGTTACAGGCATTTAATAGACAAATGATTTCAAACACTATAGATAACAGTCAGGTTTAGCGGTTAGCCATTAAAAACAACATAACTTCTTTCTATTTCACAATTTCCAACAAAGGTCAATATTACATTAATCAGAAACCAACATAAAGATAGTAGACCCGACAACAGAAT
>JAAIIK010000052.1:4197981-4209165 GCA_014706435.1 Silurus glanis | reverse complement strand
GATAGATAGATAGATAGATAGATAGATAGATAGATAGATAGATCGCTTTTTTAATCCTAAAGGGAAATTTTAATTTTTGCATATCTCAGCTTGTCAGGAAGCTGGGCTCAGGGCATGGGGTCTGCCATGGTACAGCGCCCCTGGAGCAGATTGGGTTAAGTACCTTGTTCAAAAGCCAACAGTGGCAGCTTGGTGGTGCTGTGGGTTGAACTCCCAACCTTATGATCAGTAACCCAGAGCCTTAACCACTAAAACATACTGCCTGATCCTAATGATTAACTTCTAAAATATTTAAGAGGGGCATTCAGACCGTAAAGCATGCAGACCAGGACTTTCTTGTTTAGAAAATTAAAAAAAAACTAATTTCAAGGGGTGGAAACTGCATTTATTTTTCGACCTACTCCCCTGCTGCATTTATACACTTATCCCAGACTTTAACAAATGGTTTAAAAGATTCAGCATAGAAAGATTTGTCAGTACACCTGAACCATCCTATCCATCCTATCCATCCTTCACTTCGTCACCAGTGCTGAAATAGTGACCTCTAAGAAACTTGTCGATTATCCAGGATTAGGCATTCCTCGAGCTGAATGTTAACAGGAATGACTGCTGTGTGTTTCTTCACTGATGGATGTATGGCTATCAGTGAAAGGTTTACACCATTCAGATGTCTTACTGCGGCTGAGCATCTCATCATCATACTGTGCTTGAAGCCTTCTGTAGATATCTGCATGTTTTACACTTTCGTTCACAAGAAACATCATCACATGCTGTTCCATGCATGAATTTACACTGTTGTCTGCTATCTTGATTAACGGTATTTGAACTGGCCTGCAAAATGTGGGCCACCAAATCAGTAATATGACACTTTAGCTTGTTACTACTGCGGGTAGTACCGCCATGCCAGCATCAATTTTTATACATTTAAAATTAAAAGTCTTAATTTGAATTGGCCACAACTCGTACTTTCAATTTGTAATGCGTGTAAGTAGGTTGTATTCTTAATTGACCCATCAGTCAATAGCTCTTTAAATATGATTTAAAAATTAATAAAACAATTAAGGAAGGAAGCTGTCATCAGGTGTCCATGTAGAGTCACAGAAGAACATAACACACTTCGAGGAAAGCTCTATCTACTCCATTTAACATACAGGTGCATCTCAATAAATAAAAAAAATGTCATGGATAAGTTCATTTATTTCAGTAATTCAACTAAAATTGTGAAACTCATGTATTAAATAAATTCAATACACACAGACTGAAGTACTTCAAGTGTTTTTAAGGGTTCTTTTAATTGTGATGATTTTGGCTCACATTTAACAAAAACCTACCAATCTCAAGACCAATAAAAAAGAAACATTTTTTGTGAATTGTTGGCCTTCTGGAAAGTATGTTTTTTACTGTATATGTAAGAAAATGAGAAACGAGAAAACACGCAAAAACACTTTTTCTTCTTCTTTAAACATTTAGAAAGTTTAACAATCCAATTTTCTATTAAATTGATGACCCGTGAACATTCCAAATATGCCTTTAAATGTGTTTAAGCAACGTGGCTGAGTGTATCCAGTATATTGTGTAACTAAAATATACATTGTTTATAATGAATGATCTTATGGAGAAGGACTTTTCAAGCATGAGATGTTAAATAAATTTACACATGAATGCGGTCTCAAAGTATTTTGGAATGATTATATTTCAAGGTAAAGCGTAGAATGGCACCGCAATCATTGACTCACCCTTATCTGTCTTACTGCAGAGGCACTTCGTATCACCAGTGTCCAAGCATTCATTTTCACTCCTATCAGTTAGATTGTGTTTATGGCTCTTGTAGAAGGTTTTTTTTTTTCTCTTATTTATTTTTTTTTGCAGCTCTTGTGTGCTTGACTGGATAATTATCTGTGTTTTTCAGTAGATGGGAAGCAGCATAGTATAGAAGTAGACAGCGTGGTATAGAAGTGGAATAACGTTATGTAAAAACACGACTATGTACAACATAGCAAGCACAATTAACATGCCACTTTGTGAAGGTGATGCCAATGACAACAATCCAGACTGACCTTGAACTGCTGGAACCAGAGACCAGAGACCTGGTCATGACATACTGGTTTTATCATAGATTGGTTGGTTCTCTTGTATTGCTTGTCTGTCTAGTTTTACAAAGTATTTGTACAATTGATGTGGTCATGTAATATGGTTAAAATAAAATAATTAAAGCTGTTTTTACAGTAAAGCATATGTATTTTGCAAAAAAATTTAAATAAATAAAGGTTTTATGACATCTATAATTGAACAGATGCAGACCACTCACCAGAAGGAACTCTTAAAACAACTTAAAAAAAGAAATATCTTAGAATCACTCTCCGGCTCACACTGCTTAACTTTTTTCATTTGTGATTTGTTGTTTTGGCGATGTGATGGTGTAACACAATAAATGAGCAATTGTACATGAGACACACACAGACACCTAAAGAGATCCCCTATGAAGCTTGCCTGATCTCAAAATCCCACTTTTATAGTGCAAAAGGAAGCACAGGAGATGTCAAAATGGAGCCTGAGCAACTGGAGACATTGTTTTTGGAATACTTTTTTCCCTTTCAAAATGGAAAGAAAATAAAAATGTGAAGAATCGCTTGGGAAGATGTTGGCAGTGAGGATTGCCTGCTGCTATTATTCTATGAATTGGTAGCAATGGTGTGTTTGTTTTGGTTTTTACTGACCTGTTAAATAAATTCAGCTCAGCTGTTATTCATGCATGTCATATACTATAGATTCCTACACTTTAAGAATTTCGGTCTTTAAATCATGAAGCAACTTAAATTGTCCACTATGTCCACAAACTGAATTGTTCACAAACTGAAGACTAAACAATTCACCCTACTGATATGAACATCAACCTTTTGTGTTCGTTGCATTTGTCATTTAGTAAATAATCTATAGACACTATTTAGTCTTTCATCTTCTTATTCATTTCACTTTATTCTTACATTTTATTTATTCGAGTTGTTATGTGTGTGATGTATTTGTCCCTAGTCAGTATTTTAGATTCAGTTTATATGGTCTCTGTTGGTACAATTTGAAAATACTGTATGCTGGTAAAAAATATTATAAATCATGAGGTGTTGTGATGTGGCCAGCATGAAATAAAATTACTGTTACAAACCTGAACTTTTCAGTAACAGCATGTTCCTAGATGTTTTATCCGCCTTAAACTACAACAATTTTCCAACTGCAAATTGTTCATTGTTAATTAGTAATCAATTATTGATTCTTTGTGAAATTTCTGTGAGACACATTATTTTCTGTTATATTATACATTTTAAGAACTGTTAACAAAGGTGGAAAACTTTCTATTCAAAGGACTTTCCAAAAGGGTCCGTTACTTCCAGTATGCAGTAAAAAAAAATTTAACAGACCATGGATTATCCAGTCGTTCCACAGATTACACATCCTTTCCATAGATTACGTATCCTTTTCATAGATTACCCATCCTTTCCATAGATTACCCATCCTTTTCATAGATTACCCATCCTTTCCATAAATTACTCATCCTTTCCAAAGACTACCCATCCTTTCCACAGATGTCCCATCCTTTCCAAAGACTACTCAGCCTTTCCACAGATTACCAATCCTTTCCAAAGACTACCCAACCTTTCCACAGATTACCCATCCTTTCCATAGACCACCAATCTTTTCCAAAGTCTACCCAGCCATTCCATTGATTACTCAAACTTTTTATGGTCTCTGCAGCCTTTGCATGGCTACCCAGCCTATCCATGGACAAAACCAGACTTTTCATGAACTTCCCAGCTCTTCTATGGAATACCCAGACTTTCCAAGGTTTGCCCAGAAATTTCATTGACCCAAACTTTCCATGCATTACTCATCCTTCCCATAGATTACCCAGCCCTTCCATTGATTACCCAGCCATTCTATGGACTACCCAGGCACTGCTCTTCCATGTCTTCATCACATGACCTGCTGATCACACACACACACACACACACACACCTGTCCCTATCCACATTTTATAACTGTCTAAACCCTTAAATCATCTCCACTACATTTTCTTACTTAAATAACACAATCATTCATAAACAACAACAACAATAATTATAATAAAACAATTCCCAACCTCCCAGTTATACTGCTCTTGTAGAGTTGCTCAATAAAATCTCCGATGCATTATACAAGTTTATTGCCTAATCCTTTGTACTGAATCATTGACACTTTGCACTCCTTCGCCTTGGAGTGAATTACATTCACTTGTATCTGGATGTTTTGTTCATGTTATATACTGCCGAATAGTCAGAGCAAGCTTCTGTAAAAATGTTATAAAGCTCACTAGAGTTTATCCGTGGCTTTATAGGGCATGTAACAATAAAAGATTGAAAAGGGACCCCAAGCCAATAACGCATTTGATATCCACAGTCCATTGTAATTGTGCTGGATATTGTTACAGTTTAGGAGGTTCTTCATTTAGAGGTATCTAATCTATCTCGAAGAATATGAATAGCAAGATAGGAGATTATTAGGTACAGAATGTAACTATGAAATCTCACTCTCTCTCATTCTCTCTTTATTTCTTTATTCTCTCTTTTTATAAATCTACCTAAGCTTATTTTACCGTATGAACATTAAACAGCGTATCTTAGGCGAATTTTTAATGATTGCGTCAGCAAAATTACCTGGCAATAGAGAAAAAAAAGTCATCTCTGTTTGCAAGTAAATGATCTATTTGAAATACAAATGTACCTCAACAATTCAACATCTTTCAAGAACTAAAAGTTCTTTCCATGACATTTTTATAAGGCTGAAAAAATGCTTAAAGAAATGCTGAAAGAAACAAAATGCTTAAAAAAAAAAGTCTCTGTCACTAATACAAAAATGATATTTCAGCTTTTGTCACATTTCCTTTGTCTGTTATTTGCCCCTGTGAAGATGAACACAAAACAGCACAAGAGATTCACATATGGATTTTGCTGTGTTTCTTATAGTTACAATAAATGAAATATAAAGTATATTGGGGAATTAAAATAAACCAATCATTGTAACAAGAGATCAGATGACAGGATGTATTTGAGATATTTACATATAATCAAGTTTACAAATTTTACAACCGCTGAACCTATGATTCATGTGTTGTTTTTTTTTATTTTTTTTTTACTTACTGTTTCAAATTTTTTCCCAATTCGCTTTTATAATAATCGCCATTCTTGGAAGGAGGTACCTTAGTGATTAAGGCATTGGATCAAGGCTCTTAACCTGGGGGCCTTGGTTCCCTAGCCTGCTCCGTTCTATGAATAAGATAAATTGTGAGTCGCTCTGGATAAGGATTTTTGCCGTAAATGTAGGATCTGCTACAGGTTTAAATGTAAGTTAACAGTAATGCACATAATGTAATATATCGTCTTCTTTCTACAGTAATAACTAATTTATAGAAGCTTCTATTGGAAATTATTTTTTTCACCATTTGGTCAAAACCTATTGCTTTCCTGTTGAAATACTTTGCATTCTATCGCATTTTTTTACATTCTCCCAATAATACAGTAGTTTGCATCCTCTGTCACGTAATGTGCACGCTCGTGAATGCACATGGCGTATGCAAGTACTGGGTTAAGAACTTTTTATTATAATACCATGAAGGCAAAACTAGAATGAGAAACGAGAAACAAACAAGAACAAGAAGAATGAACCATGAAAAAATCAAGAAAACGGCTCAGTAAATGACAGGAACTGAACATTTTATTTTGCAGAAAAACAATTGAAACAAAGAAGTGAGTATATATAAGCACATAGATTACAAAGGCTGTCAATGAGACAACATGTCAACACAAGGACCAATAAAGAGACAGAGGTGGAGAGGTGATTTGTAAGAAAAATTCTGTAAACAGACACATAAACATGCAAAAAACACATAAAAACGCTATGCAAACAAAGATCTAAAGGCGGAAATGTGCTAGACGTGAATCTCTTACATCTTCTCATTAAACCTTTTCTTTTGTAAAACATGCGTTCTGATAAGAGATTTGAAATCACCATGGTTTACTATAGCACAAGTTTATTTATTTTTTCTTTCTGATTGAGTCCAAGCTCAAAAGGAAATAATGGAAAAGTTTAGTGAGGGGAACGCAGAAGGCATTGTGTGTGAACACAGGGGGAATGCGAACGTCTAGCAAGCCAACACAAAAGCATTAAAATATTAATTTAATCTTATTTCATATTTCTATCCATTTCCATGTCCAATTAGGGGCTTTGTACTAATGCACACAATTCACAACTACTGTTGTTAAGGAACCTGCATAAAGGCAAGATATTCTAATTGGGAACGTCAAAGATGTATACAATTGATAGAAGAAGTCTCTAGTGCAAGGATGGTCAGATCTCTCCATAAGGTCAGACCCCGAGAACTGCCACGCAACAAAACAATAAAGTTTTTAATCTGAGGAGAAAAAGCCATTTGTGCCCTCTCCCCCATCCTTGAGCCCCCCTCTTTCCCTCCTGGGAATATGTCAAAGTCATGGAAAGGTGACTTAGAAGTTCCTGGAATTCAAGCTACTATACTTGCATTCTGTAATCATTTCATCTTAGGAATTTTTCTTATGATTTTTAACTTCATGTTTGGTATCATTTTAAAGGTCTCACTACGACTGGAAATATGATCTCAGTCCCATATCAGTAGAGCAGACCAGAAATAAAGATCTCAGGTTTGGGGAAAATGTTGGGAATACTCTGGGAAGCATTCTATAGTCAGAACCTCCCACAGAGTCTCTCTGTGTCTCTATTGGCAGGTACAGTGACTCTTTAACAATTCTTTTGTAAATTGCCAAACTATTATTAACAACTATAAAGTTTTATACTGATCATGTTGTGCTACTTTCTTCTATTATTTGTTCTAGATGTGACATTTGTTTATCGATTATTGCCTGGCAAATAAATGTAAAATTCTTGATTAACTAACTCTAGATCCTAAAATCATTTATATCTAGCTAATTATGTAGTCTGGTGTTACCACAAATCTATGACCAGTATAGTACATACAGAAGGCTCATAAACAGATGGAGCATAGAGCACAACACTTGGGACCTTCTGATTTCTGATTATCACTGACTTAGCAAGTTATAATGAAGTCAATTATCCTTTATGCATGAGCAAGCATTGAGTGGCCGACTTAAAGAATATTAGTTTATGGTTATATAGTATAGTTAGTCAAGCACAAGGCTCTAAGCGACTTCGGGTCCATAATGAATGAGAAATTAAAAAGATGGAATGCTTAGAACAATCTTCTAAAATTAAAGAAGTAATACAACCAATAAGATGATCAACTTTAATTAGAAATATTCAAGTAAAATCTTTATTACAAAATTGAGTCAGAGTAGAGGTTAAAATTAGATTTATGTAACAAATTGCAATCCATTTTAGTAATAATTTACAACAAAGACTAACACGCAGCATACCTTCACCCACACCAGTGGATCCCATCATTGGGCCAATGCGTGGGTTACCTTACACTAGTGTCATTATTTGGTCAAAGTCTTTGAGTAACATAGCGCTACCCAGTAGCCACTGGACTTCCATTGAGCTCATGTGGCTAATCACTTATGACTGTTTCTTTTCACGTTGATTAGCCCAACCTTGCACACAGGCCATGTCGCCGGCCATGTCCACACTAAATCATTTTAATATGAAAACGCATATTTTTCTCTTCGTTGTTGGCCTTCAATCGCTGGCGTTTTCAATCAACGAAAACATCGCTTTTTGAAAATGCTCTCCAAAGTGAATACAGTTAAAAGCGCCGTTTCGTGTTTAGCAGTGTGGACTGTGAAAATGGAGGCTTTCAAAAAGATTTTTAGTCATTGCGTGACTAAAGAGCCGGAAAGTAAATAAACGCGAGGCAGAAATGGCGCAGTTCGAGATGTAAGCGATTTCAGCCTTTCTGTGTGGATGAGCAACTTTTGGGAAATTGTTGAAAACGATGAAAATGCCGTTTCATCGTGTGTCATCATTTGTGTCATCATTTATTTGTTGTTCAAACTATACTCAGCATGAACAATTAAAATAAAATATTCATAACTACACATTGTCCATCATAACTGACACATTTATACGTAGAATCCAAATGGTCTATTTGTAAACTGAACACTTGTAAATAACATCTGTACATTTATTTAAAAAAAATAAAAAATTACCCTGTATATCTTGCATTATTTAACTGTCTGGTTTACTTTTCTGTTACATTATGCCTGTACTTTCTCCTGCACTGGAAGCTCCTGATGCCAATTCAAATTCCTTGTGTGTGTAAACATACCTGGTAATAAAGCTATTTCTGATTCTGATTATTTACCTATGACATAAGTGATAAAAGCAGTTAATTACTTTCCTGAATAAGTCACTATTTATAATAATAATAATAAAAATAATAACTGGAATTATAACAAATGTATTTGAAATGTGATTAATAGCTTGTGGATACAATTGAGGCCATGAACATTTTATTTTTATTTATTTATTAATTTTTTTTATGAAAGTGTTCCTCATTGAACAGTTGATATCCTCAACAATGATGAAATTAATGTATAATTTCTATCCTTTTTTTCCCCAGCTGCTTCTGTTAGAGGATGCTACAGCGGATCATCCGTCTCCATACTACCCTGTCCTCTTCATCTGCCTCTTTTAAACCAACCCCCAGCTTGTCTTCCCTTATCACATCCATAAACGTCCTACTTGGCCTTTTGCTTTTTCTCCTTCAAGGCATATCCATCTTCAGCATTCTTCTACCGATATACCCCATGTCCCTAATCTGCACATGACCAAACCATTTCAGTAATGACTTTCTCACCTTGTCTCCAAAATGTCCTACCTGCATGGTTCTTCTTATAAACTAATTTCTAATCCTGTTCTTTCTATTTACTCCTGATAAAAATCTTAAACTCTGCCACCTCCAGCGCTGCTTCTTAATTGCTGTATAATGTTTATAATTTAGGGTATTTGGTGTTATCCAGATGAGGACGGGTTCCCTTTTGTGTCTGGTTTCTCTTAAAGTTTCTCCCTCATACCATCTCAGGGAGGTTTTTCTGGCCACTTTTTCCAAATGTGCTTAGGTATAAACAGAATAAAACATAAATAGATGATAAAACTAACCTTTCTTCACAGTGGGTTGCATCACACCACGCTTCATTGTTAATTATTTTCCTTTAACAGAATATCTTATCGTTTTTTTTTTTTATATCTTACATAAAAGTTACTAATAAATAGAAATATACTGATGTTATTAAAATGATAATTTCTTTTTTATTATTCATTGCTTGTGTGACCTCTCCCACTCATTCTCTCTCTCACACACGTTTATATGAGATGCAGAATTGCCGAAGGATTAGCAAAGAAATAGTTTACTTATTATATTACCTTAACTATTTAAAACTTATCAACTCAGAGCTTCTTTCTCATTCCTGTATTAAATGACAAAGATGTTGGCTGGGCCACATCATCTAAGAGAAAAAAAGGACACAAAATTGACACAGCTCTTCTAGGGCTAGTGCAGATCTACTGTATGACTCCAGGCTCCCAAATTGATGGGTCACAGTTGTCCATTCATCAATTGCCCTCTGTGTTCACTATGGAGAAGCCATTGGGATCGACCGATGTTCAGGTCAGCACTTCTTGCAGGGCTGGACGGCGCTATCCATCAAGCCACAGCTTCTCGGTTCTCCACGAATTATGACCATCCAGCACATTGTTTCAGTCCAAAGGGGAATCAGTATCTATCGAAGGCTGGAGCATACCTTGGTGATATGTTCATAAAAGGAGCAAATGGCTTGTCTTTCTTTCTGACCCTGTGTAGGAGTTATTAGCTGTACAGCTGGCAAGAGAAAGAGAAAAACAGCTTCTGTTCTGCATCTGGGGATTACTGCAAAATTGGATGGAGGTTAATTGAAAACAAGTGCATAGCCGTGATATAGGCAGAATAACATGAAACAGCAATCCAGCCTTATTTCCATAACAGGTTTAATGAGGTGTGTTGGATTGTATTTAATTATTATTATTATTATTATTATTATTATTATTATTATTATTATTATTATCATTTTATTGAAGCAAAAGGGCTTGCTTCATGCATGCATTTAAGATCTCTTTAAAATTTAAATCTATCTATCTATCTATCTATCTATCTATCTATCTATCTATCTATCTATCTATCTATCTATCTATCTATCTATCTATCTATCTATCTCTTCACTTGAACTTGGAAACCCAAACCTGTTCCAGCATGGCAATGCTCCTGTGCACAAATCAAGCTCCATGAAGTTATTTACATGTTTAGAGAGAAAGAGCTTGAGTGGTCTGCTATAGAACGCTGATCTCAACCCTACTGAACACCTTTGGAATGAATTGGAACACTGACTGCACTCCAGGCCTCCTCACCTCACCTACATCATAAATGTCCACAAGCACACTCTAAAATCCAGTGGAACATCTTCCCAGAAGTGTGGAGGAAATTATAAGTGAAAATTGGGACTAAATGTGGAATGCAATGCTCAAAAAGCACATACCGTACTTATGACGAGGCAATATAGTGTGTGCATATATACGATATATATATATTAGCGGAGTAACGATACACGTATTCGTAATGAACATTTTCGGTAACGGGGCTTTCAGTTCGGTATTAGCTATTATTAGATAGCGTATGCAATCCTTTTTATGTGTGGAACATCTGAGGTTCCCTCAGGAATGTATTAAGTGGTGGACTGCAAGGTTGTTTAGCATATTTTTAGTATTATTAGTAAACTTGAAAACATACAGAACAATGCCAGGGGTATACAAAAAAAACCCTTAGAATTAGTCTAGTGTCACTGTGGCTCCTCACTCTGTACCGGAAATAAGATTTGTTTTGCGCATGCATAAAAACTCTAAAGAATCTATATTGCTAGCGTTAGCCTCTTACCAGGAAGTGGCTATCGGCTATTGCTAGTAATACGGATTCTTTAGAGTTTTCATGCATGCGCAAAACAAAGAAAAAGAAAGAAAGGGAGTAAATGAATGAAGGACCGAAGAAATTAAGAAATTTGTTAAAGTACTCTGAAATAAGTAGAACAGTAAAGTAGATCAAATTTAAAGGAAATTCAATCTTACATTTAAAACACACACACACACACACACACACACACACACACACACACACACACA
>JAAIIK010000052.1:4175078-4188178 GCA_014706435.1 Silurus glanis | reverse complement strand
GTGTGTGTGTGTGTGTGTGTGTGTGTGTGTGTGTGTGTGTGTGTGTGTGTGTGTTTCATATCAAAAATTAACCTCACCACTATATCCCTAACACACTGGGAAGAAAAAGAAATACCCACAGTTAGAAACATCAGCACTGTCAGCATGCGGTGTGAATTCTGCCTCTGACAGTTTCTCAACCTCAGCTACATCACTCCAGTCAATAATTTGTCTCGGCTAGAGGATTGTTTAATCCTGCTTT
Source organism: Silurus glanis (assembly GCA_014706435.1). Taxonomy (NCBI): domain Eukaryota; kingdom Metazoa; phylum Chordata; class Actinopteri; order Siluriformes; family Siluridae; genus Silurus; species Silurus glanis. Next base: position 4,187,937 of record JAAIIK010000052.1, on the reverse strand, counting down.
GCACAGTTACTTTGGTATTTGCACTTAGCCGAAACATTTTCTAAAAAATTTGTTTGGTTCCATTTTTGAAAAGTAGAAACAAACTACTAGTTTTATATAAGGCTGTGACCAGGCTTTTAGTAAGACATAATTCATTATATTATTGAATGCGGTATTTTCTTGGGTCTGCTGGATTCATATTTGACTGCTTGCTCATGCTTCACTGAAAAAAGAAAAGAAAAAAAAATCCTCTGCTAGTGTGATGTATTTGAAGAATCCTAGTCCTCTAGACATTATACACCTTTCCCCCTTAACTAGATGTCCTGTGAACCTTTCTGGCAAGCTTTTCAAAAAACACATACAAATAGATCTTTTTATTCATTCATAGAATACTTAATCCTATTCCAAATTACGTATTTACACGTGATGTTTACGTTTTCTGTTTTTTTTCTTTTGGAGGATGTGGTATTTATATCAATATACCTGTATAGCCAGTGACAGTTGGCATCATGGTGACTCATGTGTATTAAACTCCTCACAAATATTAGATATGAGCCCGCTTTAGTTCTCGAGGGCTTATAGAGACCATTTCTTGGACTACCCTATGGTTATTTCACTGCAAATGAAAGCATGCATGTTGTTGCTTAGCGTGAACCATTAGCTTGTGAGTCAGCCTCATGTGAGTATGGCACAGAGCTAAATATACATCTTATTCCCTTTCTTTTCCAAGAAACTTATTGCTATTCATTACCAATCCTCGTGGTGGTCGAAATCAAACTGGAAGAAAGTATAGAGGAGGTTTAAATAAATGCAGCAACCTTATTTGTTATAATTATGAGACTGTTTTTGATTTGTTTTTGACCTGTCAATGTAAACCATGGTTCATTCTTAGTCACTAGTTTAATCAGCGTATTATTTGTGGCGTTGCTTGAAGATTTTGCCACCACTAAATATGCTTTATTAGTACATGAGGAGAAAGTATAAAGGCGAACAATGCGGCAGTGCTTGTTTTGTAATTCTATTGGACGCATGCATATTAGACGGACACCGAATCCAGCTTCGGCTGAACATCCACACAATCATTAACAGAGTCACGGATGTCTTGTCTTCTTGAGTCTTCTTATGTAAGATCAGCACGCAAATGTGCAATTCTCTCACCCTGAAATTTGGGGATGAGATGTTTTTTTTTCCTTAGGAGTTCTAGACATGCATCGTAATGCAATTACGTGAAAGGATATTGCTTGTTTACTCATTTCATCTGCCAAAAAAAGATTACAGCATTACTGCAGTGTCCTCCCATCCAAAAATATACTATTTTTGTGTGGTATCATACAGGGAAAAAAAAAAAAATCAATGCTGTTTTCCTGGGACTCAGGCTGCAATATGTTCAATGGGAAATCTTGTGGATCTATAAGAAGCCCGTTGAGATTTCTTCAGTATTGCATACATGCATTATTTATGTGCAGCATATGTACGTAGGTATGTATGCACGCATGTTTGAATGTATATATAGTATGTATGCATTCAAATTTGAACACATACTTTTCTAACCAATATAAATACAGGTCTGATATGTGACAGTATATAATATACCATAGTTTCTGACAGAGTAGAATAGAAATGTGTTTATGTTATGGGGGTGAATGAGGCAGCTAAATTGAATTATTATTCTTATTAATATTAATAATAATAAGAGGGGATTTAAATACAACAAAAAGAACGACAAAAATTCTCCAATTGAGAACAATTATGAACTAAAGTGACCTGCCTAACATCTCTACATCATAATTGCTAATGATGACATTTCTGCTTGTTTTTTTTCCCCTTTATTTAGGCTACAACCCACATTAGGCTTAAATCTGATGACAGATCCAGCTAGACATTTCTTAACTTATTAGAACATACAGAGTAAGTAATAAGTCATTCTTGAGTGAAGGTGAATATCCGAACGGGAAAAACAGTCAGATATTCATCAGCTGTAATGCACCAGCTGGTTAACGGGTTAATATTCATTAACTGTAATGAAATTTTCTTTTGAATGAATAACTCATCTTCTTCACCTTTACTTTGGAGTCATTACACTGGTGTCATTAAACTTATCAATTATCTCACTAGGGTCATAAGCGCCGACCGTTACAGCAGTGACAGATTTCCATTAATGATATACTGTATTGTATTTTCCAAAATGGAATCAACAACATTTCTCATTGTGCTAGCAACAGTATATGAATTTATTATCTATTATTGCTATATACACTATACGGACAAAAGTTTGTGAACGATGTTACGATCAGATCCGTATGTGATTTTTGAACATCCCATTCCTCATTAAGTGCCCACTTGCTGTTAGAATAATTCACTTTTTTGGGAAAGGTTTCACTAGATTTTAAAGTGTGGTTATGGAATTTGTAATACAGTTTGTTGTTCTGAGACAAGGCATTGGATTTCTATTGTAAAAAAAAAAAATAATGGCATTAATATAGAACCTTGTGATGTTATATTTATTTATTTGGTTGCTTGTTTGTTTGTTCATTCATTCATTCATTCATTCATTCATTCATTCATTAATAGCCATGCAACATCCAGTGAACCTCCAGTGGCTCAGCGGGATCTCTTTTTGGACTAGAGGACAATAGGAACTATGTGCCTTCTTTTCAGTTTTTTTAATGAATAATGTATTTGTTTCATGACAGCCTAATCACTTAGGCAGCAATGATGAGATGAGTTACTAGTTGGCACAATGCCTCAAATGACTGTCACCAAAGAAACCGCCTTGAGACCCTCCTTGATGAGCGCCAAGCCACGAAAATAACCCAGTGGGACATGGCTGGTTGTTAAGATACACAGCTATTATTTACTTGGAGTAGCAGCAAGACAGAAAAGAGCACTAGGACATAATGACACCTACGATGACATTGTGTGGCCTGGGAAAAGCTATCACATAGGGAAATCTTTGATACTGTATTTTTGGTAAACGAAACAAAAAAATTTAGTTTAAACACCACAGAAAGGCTCAAACAAGGTAAATGTTTAAGATAAACTGCAATTGTATTAACTCAGTTTTAATTCACACACACATATATATATATATATATATATATATATATATATATAAATTACGTATATATAAACTCAGATCTCAGATCTGAAAAACAGAAAAATTATTGCTATAAATTATATATGTATATAATATGTAGAGAGAGAGAGAGAGAGAGAGAGATACACATACACACTATATTGCCAAAAACGTGCAGACACCAGGTCATAAGTATGGTATGTGCTTTTTGAGCATCGTATTCAACAGTTAGTCCAAATTTGCATTTATAACACCCCCTACTCTTCATGGAAGATTTTCATCAACCAAAATGGTGTTAGTAAAGTGAGGTACTCATGCAGGATGAGGAGGGCCAGAGTGCCATCAGTGTTCCAATTCATCTCAGAGGTATTTTGTAGGGTTCAGATCAGAGCTCTATAGCAGGCCACTCAAGATCTTCCTCTCCAAACAATGTGAAGCATATCTTCATGGAGCTCGCTCTGTGCACAGGGATATTGTCATGCTAGAACAGGTTTGGGTTTCCAATTTCAAGTAAACACAATTTTTTTTTTTATGCTACATCCAAAGACATTCTATTTAATTGTGTGCCTCCAGCTTTGTAACAGTTTGAAGAAGAACCACTTATTGCAGGGAAGGTCAGGTGTCAAAATATTTTTGTCCATATAGGGTATATACAATATATGAACTGACCATTATAATCTATGAGTCTAACACATAATAAAAATGTAAAATATGAAATCTAAAAAATAAAGCATTAACTAATATGATTTATAGAGTATTAAAAACCATTACATTCACATTATATGCTAAATAGTCATCATTAATCTTCTATTGGATTAACTTGATTCATGTCCAGATTGCGTAGGCTACATAAAAGGAACGAATCGATAATAATAATCCACATTAACTAATAACCCACATTATTAGAGGCTTTATTCACTTTGTCTTTGCTTATTTACACTATCACTGTTGTTTCTGCTCCTGGCTGAGAAGAGGATGTGAGCTGTTGCTGTTACTTTCATCCATTTCAAAGTTTTAGTGAATTCTGAAATGCTTTTCTATTCAGCATGGATGTAAAGTGTAATTATGAAAGTTGCCATAACAGCATTTTTTCAGCCTGAATAAGTGTGATCGCTTGTCTTTGACCTCACTTATCAACAATGCAAGCTTAATGGATGTTTTATAGTTCTTTCTCTACTCTGTTTAAATTCTAAGAATGTGGAAATTTTAACTCATGACATTTGGGCACCAGCAACCATGCTGTTTAAAGTCACAGTGATAATATTTTCCTTATTCTGATGTTCATTGAGAACATTTTGTATATGGTCTGACACCAGATTTTCTTCACTGCACAGCTGCAGCACGATTGACTGATTCATATCCAGTATACTGCATATAGTATGTTTACAGTGATATTATCCTACCTCAAAATGTACGTTTATCAATTCTTAAAAATAGATCGTTTCTTGTGTAGAAATGCTTCGTATAAATTTATCTGGGATAACTCCAAAGCACACTCCCTCCACAGTGACAGATAGCAGCTCCTTTATAAAGGTTAACTCAAATGATACCTGACCTTGTATCTATAAGCTCCGAGGCGCAAACAATTGATCTTCATGTGAGCGAAGGAGGAGAGTGCGCGAAGATAAAGTTCTCTCTCCATACTTAGAGAGCAAATGGATCACTGGAGTCCCAATGATGATCCAGTGTGGCCTAATCAAAGTTGACAGTTTATAGCACTAAGGCTAAACTTGAGCTGGTTCTGCTGTTAAAGAAAAGTTCAACTGGAGTGTGAGTGTGCAATGGAGATGTCTGGATCAAAGAGGGGCACGGATGTGCTATGAATATAGACATCTTTAGGCTTTGGTTGTATGGACAGTTCAAGTGCAGCTGTGGAGAAAATCTAAACGTAGCACTTGTTTTGAACTTTATAACGACCTTATTAAGTTCTATAGTTCCAAGAATTTGTAAGAATTCACATAGTTCTTATTTATTTCTTGCAGTCAATAAAAATGATCTAGAGCTATATATTTTAGGCGCATGGCTTCCTATGATAAGCATAGTACTGTATGTGTGTATTCTGGACGTGTAATCTAAAATAGCACTATTCAAGGATAGTATAAGTGCATATGCAGCATATTGTATTATAAAGCATCATCTCAAATATGTGCCATAAATGTATTCCAAAACCAACAGTAAACAGAGCTAGAATGCAATATCACATGCTACTAAATAATTTGCAATTTTGGCTCTATGTGGTCTGAATATATATCGTTATTCAAGGGATAAAACATAGGAAGGAAAGTAATAAATGATAGGGAGCAGGGTGTAGCCTGATACTGATCGTTTTCCAATCGCAGCACATCCTGAGGCGTATTCGAACTTTTGCACAAAAGCAACAATTACCAATGTAATTGCCAACAGTTACAATTGTTTAATTAATTATTAAACTTTTCAAGCGTTTTATAGTTGTACTGTTGTATTCTTGGAAATGTCTGCAGGGACTTTTTTTTTAGAAAGCAATGTTTGCAAGCCTTCTCTTCTGAGTTCCACATAGCAGCTTCACTTCTGACTAAAACCCTGATAATAGAGACTTTTTTATAAATGTAAAGAAAACATTACTTAAAAGAAAACGTCATGTTTCAATATTATCGCAAACTCCAATTTCGAAGAATGCGAGCCAACTGCTTCTGCTTCGAAGCGCCATTTTCCTGACACCCCTAACAAACTAGAAAATATGCCACAGGACCAGTGGTATGACTCATATCCAAGATCACAGTCATCCAATTACTAACACGGCACATCTGTTCCAAAACACGCACTGACGTTTATTCATTCAGTGCAAAGTCTCACTCCTAGCTCTGTTCTAGAGAAGATCCCAAACCTTATGTTCATTAATTTCTGTTCTGGTTTTGATCTCAGGCTTGCTTGTTTGTTTTGTTTACTTTGAATCTGTTGAGTGTTTTTGCCAATCGCTTTACTTTTACCTGATTTTGGCTATGATAGTCGATATTCCCATCGGTTTGTTTCGCCAACTATATTATAATTAAACCTATTTGCTTTGACATAGAGCATGTTCCAAATCTTTGAATATTTTTTTTTTATATTAAACTGCATTCCATATCCAATTAGGACAAAAAAATGAGGCCTGCAATTACTTTGCAAATTTATAAAAAATAAATAATAACAAACAAATAACCAACCAACCGAACAAACAAATAACATTGACATAAGTTTTTAGACTGTATGCTATGATTTTTTTGCATTTAGCTAAGGTGCATCTCATTTAGATGGATTACCAATGAGATGTTTCTCCACATAGAATGTGGCAAATGCAACAGTTTGGACATGATTTTAAAAAGGCAAAAACTTGCATATATAAGGCTTTACAATTGAAAATGCATATCAGAGCAAAAACCAAGGAACTTCCTGCTGAGCACAGAGACAGGATTCTGTCAAGGCTCAGGTCTGGAGAAAAAAAAATAAAAATTCTGCTGCACTGAAGGTTTCCTAAAGCTCAGTTGCTGCATTGCAAGAACACCAGGACTTTCAGTATAGCTCCTTCCATACAAGGTCCTGTGAATTGTCTGCTTCAATAGAAATGTATTAATATAAGAACAATAATACAAGGATAATATAAATCAATGATTTGCTCTTGGTTGCATGCTGTCAACGATGCTGGAAGGAATAACACAAAACGTCAATCATCATGATCTAAGCATCTTGTGTTTTTTCCACTTTTTCCACAATGATTTGCCAACAATGACCAAGTTTCACTTAAGAAATGACACGTTCAACATTTTCAAGGTTTGCAGGTAAGATGTAATGATGGTGAAGTTCTTGTTCTCATCTGTTTCCTCTCCCTCTCTCTCTCTCTCTCTCTCTCTCTCTCTCTCTCTCTCTCTCCCTCTCTCTCTCTCTCTCTCCCTCTCTCTCTCTCTTTCTCTCTCTCCCTCAGCTTGTAATTTTACAGAGAAACTAAAAAGCTTAAACTCCTATTTCCTGCAGACATTTTCATGCTGGGAAACTTCGCAAAGCTTTTTAACTCTTAGAAAGTGCTAACATCTGTCACTCTCCCCTAAAGGTTAAATAAAAACCAAACCGAAACTTTCACCAGATCGACGGTAATATGATTTTTCCCCGTTTGAAAAATAAGACATTTTGAAAAAATAAAAACAGATGATTATTATTATTATTATTATTATTATTATTATTATTATTATTATTATTATTATTACTCTTAGATTGCGTGCCGAGTCCACCACCAGTCCCCGTGAATAAGCTGTTTCCATAGAAACAATACCATATTGGAACGAGCACATTAATAGAAACCTATCATTCACGTTACAGCCCGAGCCACATTCTGACCAAAAATAGTTTGATAGAAAAATAATGCACGCCAGCTGACCAATCGGGTTTAAGAATTGAACAGTAATATGATATAAATTGCATTCAAATGAACTGAATCTGACGGAACCTTATTATTCTAATCTTAATATTTTAGCTTGTATATAAGATCACAGAAGAGAAGAGAAAGGACTTGTGCTCTTTAAACCTTAGCCTTTTGCTTGAAAGTGATGGAATCAAGTTTTAAACTCATGAGGCATGTATAATCAAACTATTGACAGGTGTTTTTTTTTTTTTTTTTATTGACAGCTTATGATTTCAGTGGACCGCAGTCTTGACGGCATCATTTATAGCAAATGTTTCCTTACTTTCTTTCCTTGCTGCTTTCCTTGGTGACATGTTGTAGTCTTGAGAACACATTTACACTCGATTATTCTCCTTCACAGTCACGGCGGTGCATTTGATCAAACTTAGACATCCTGCTGATTTCCTTTTTTTTCTTTTTTTTTTGTATAAAATGGTATGTATGTATTTCTCTGGCCAATCTAATGCACTGACAATGTCTAAGTACTGTTTATTTTTTTTAGTTATTCTGCCAAAATTAGTTCAAAGTAAGCTAGATCCTAGAAATTGTAATGTAGTGACATAGTGTGCATTTAGAAAGCATGTAGTTATAAATAAGAAATTAGTTTTAAGGTTAAAAAATACTGTTTTGTGACCCCGGGCCTCTTAAATGTTACAACCCCATGTTTGTCCACATCTGGGAAGATGTAAATTTTTTTGGAAGAAAAAAAAAAGCAACTGGGTAAAAGAAAAATACTTTTTTTTTCAAATCACACCACATTGAGTGAAAGCTGTGGAATGCATTTTGAGATTCTTTTCTGCTCACCACGACTGTAAAGGGTGGTTATTTGAGATAATGTATGTGTCCATTCATTTGAATGAGTCTAGCCATTCTCTTTTCACTTTTCTTATTACCAGGACATTTAATTTTACCTACAGAATCCTTGCTCACTTAATATTAAAATTATTAAATATATCCTGTTTAACGAAATCGTTTGTGCATATAGTAATATCGTGCAATTTTTGTGCAAAAGTCTTTTCCCAACAAATTATTATTATTTTTTTAACATATCTATCCATCTCAAAATGATTGCCATCCTTGCATATATTTTCTTAGCACATTTTATTGAAAAATTTCCCAGTATGCCATGATCTCCCTGATCCCCTGCATCCATCGTGCAAAACAGCCATACAGCATCACGGATATTCCACCATTCATAAGCGTGAAGACAACTTTATTTTCTGTATACTATTCACCTCCAAATTCACCTCAAGCTTTGCTTAAGGCTTTGTTTTTGTCTCATCTGTTTGTCTCATTCCTGGACGTTTTAAACATCATAATTACTTCCTTAAAGGCAATGCAGTGGTGTTTAACACTTAGCACTGCCACCTCACAGCTTCAGGGTCTTGTTTCACTCCAGGTTGAAAGATTGGCTACGTTAAATTGTCCGTGAGGAAATGGTTGTATGCCTGGTGCTCTGTGATGGACTGGTGTCCATCATGACTGGGATAAGGCATTTCCTCAAGATGAGCAAATGAATTATTGCTTCAAGATTGATCTATGAAGGTAAACACCTTTTTGTCCCATTTCAATAAGACAGGGGTTTCTCAAGCTGGCAATAAATTAGGCACATTCCATTTGGTTGTCTTTGATTTTATCTAATTTTTTTATACATTTGCTTCCATTAACAACTGTCCTTCTTTATTAGTAGTATTAGATTACGCTAATTAACCCAAATTGCATTTTTATAACCTTTTTTACTCAGCCTCACCAAGGGTTCTAATAATGCTAACAAAGGTTTTACATACAACAGTGGGGAAAATGCAATCTGCCTTCCAGTATATATTTATGGCCTTTATGGAGAGAGAGAGAGAGAGAGAGAGAGATAGAGAGAGAGAGAGAGAGAAAGAGAGAGGAAGAACATATTAATATAATTTTGATAGTGAATAAATCATTTCAAATGTATGTGTTTTATTCATTGATATTCCCAAAAGACATAAAACAGCTGGTGCTTTCTTTAAGGTCAGCACTTACCTGTACTAAGCAAAAAAAAATATTCAAGGTACCTTATTCACTTTACTGAATGAGGAAAATACACGCCTCTTGCATGGCACATAAAAAATTTGAAGGCACAATATACATTCCAATCATTGCTTTGGGATTACTACTACACACATAATCATTAAAAAAGCTATCATGAATAATAGGGAACATCACCAGGGTCATTAAAGATTAACACTGCAGTGCAGGAACACTAATCTGAGTAAAGTTAACGCTTGAAAGTGAGCACCATGAAGATGTGTTTTACATGGTTCGAAGAAGAAGATCTTGGGTGGCCTGCCATAGAGCTCTGATCTCAACCCTACTTGGAACACTGACTGCACCCCAGGACTCCTCACCTCACCTACATCAGAACCTGACTTTACTATCACCCTTTTTTATGGTTTTGTGGACACCTGACCTTAAGGTTCCTTGAACATCCTATTCCACGATTAATCCCCATTTTCTGCTATAATAACCTCCATTCAGCGATCCACTCCACTCAAGATCTTCCACTCCAACCCATGTTAAGTATATCTTCATGGAATTGTCTCTGTGCAAAGTGGCATTGTTATGCTGGAACAGGTTTGGTCTCGTAGTTGACGCAAAGGGACAATTTGATAATTTCAATTTGACATTTCATAAACATCCTGTCTGCCTACCATTTTGTGGTAACAGTTTGGAGAAGAACTACATATGGCTGGAAAAGTCAACCAATACATTTGTTCATGGATAGATATAATCATTTTTAACGATGAAAGTGTCATCTGTTTTTTCTTGTGTGTAATATAAATAGTTAAACATCATATTTAACAGTACAACAAAATTGTAGCATAATTCATGTTGTATGATTTTTATATTTTATTTGCTTTTAGTAATTAATGTTTAATTCTTACACTTAGTTTAACTTTGTTCTACAATATTGGCTATTCCAAAATACTATAAATGCCAAACACAAAAAATCCTTCTTATTTTCTTTTGCTTACATAAACGTGACTCACATCCTTCTGAAAAAAACAAAAAAACAAAAAAAAAAAAACATAATGTTGCGTGTGCATTCACGCCTATAGAGGATAAAACAAAACATAAATAGAATGTGCATATCTGTCTACACAGCATATCTGTGCACAGAACAGTGAACATTACAAATGTACTCTGCTGCACTTGAAAAACTTTTGTCAGTACGTACAATAGCGTTGGCAACGCTTCCTTCTGTTGCCATCAGATGCAATCTACAATGGTGAAACTCCTTTGTGAGACACCTAATTCTCCTGAAATCAAAGATGCAGATGCACCTGTTTGTGCACACTGATTACAAAAAAAAAAAAATCACACATGTTTAGGAACTGTGGGACCTTAAAATGGTGACTTTCTGTGACGTGTAATTCTTTGGCTTAACAAGAGCCTTCATGTGACTCTTTCTTCTCACATTGAGTGAAAATACTTAGGACCATGGGAACTTGTTTTATTCTGTGGATATAAGTTTGTCTTTGTCAGGATCTCATGATTTATCCTTGTACATACCAAGTCAACATTTCTATTGATTTATTACTACTTATTATGTATTTCTAGTTCGGTCAAATTGACCGGACCGCCACATAAAGGTTAAACAGGTTAAATTTTAAACAGGACTTGAACAATAGCTGTTTATTTACCTTATACAAACATCAATTAGACTTAAAACAAAGATATCTAAAAATAATATTTGGCAACCACATAACGTTTCTTGCTGGTTTGGCTTTTCGGGGACCATGTGCAAAAGCAGAACCAACAGTAATGAGACTCGGGAGTTCTGTCGTTACTGATGTGGATCAGACTAACAGTAAGTGTTATGACAGGTGATTATATCGTCTGGACATACATATGGAAATCACCTGAACACCCCCACCCCTAAATATAATTTATATGCATTAGTGCGTTGCTGATGGATTTATAATACTTGGAAATTAGAAGTTGTATTTTTCCAGCTTTACACATACTATAAGAAAAAAAAGAGACAACATTTAGGTTTTATGTGTTTTTGTTTGAAAGTAGGGGCTTTTTAATGGAAGTCCTAAGCGACCATGCATTATATCCATCTTTTAATTTTTCATTTCTTGTTTTCTTATGATCACACCTGAATTTTCTTGTGATCTCGACGTAACAAGCGTTGTTTTCTCGTGATCAAGGCAGAAAAAAGATTTTACATTGAGAAAAGCAGAAAACTAAGTTGAGAAAACAACTTTTGTTATGGTGAGAAAATAATGTTGCGAACAAGAGAAAACTGTTCGTTATGTCGAGATCACGAAAAAATTCAGGATCATTGGAAAATAAGAAAGCAAAAAAATAATTTGGTACTCAGATGAAACACTGTGTGAATGCTGTGGCACATTATGGACTTGAGAATTGCAAAGCATGATTGTTGCTGTTTACCTTTAACCGTGTGTGTGTGTGTGTGTGTGTGTGTGTGTGTGCGTGCGTGCGTGCGTGCGTGCGTGCGTGCGTGCGTGCGTGTGTGTTATTTTTCCATCAATCGTTTCTTTTTTCTAATCGGGACCTCATGATGCTCTACCCTAATAATTTCAATGTCAAGCTATTGATAGATATTAGATATGGTAATATTAGATATTGATAGATATTAGATATAGTGTTATTAGATAAGGTAATTTTAGATATTGCTAGATATTAGATATGGTATTATTAGATATAGTGATATTAGATATTGATAGATATCAGAAATTTCCCTACTGCCAGAAATTTCCCCACTGTGGGACGAAAATAAGGTAAATCTTATCTCTTAGATATTAGCCTACCATCATTGCCATTAGATACACACATTACAGAAACTAAGATTTACAAGTATTTTGCTTGTTTGCCTTTCTTAATTGGCCATACTTTTGTTTGAACGTGTTCCCATAACCACCTTCTCACTCCCGTACATTTAGCTGCGAGCAGTACACGAACAGTTCAGCTTTGTTTGCTTCACTTTAATCTGACTCATTTTCTGAAAGGTCAGTTGGAAAGGTCAGAGGTTCACGTCGCACAAGTTTCAATAACTATGTTAACAAGGGACACGTATATGCCGTGTCAAACTGCTGGCCGGTGAAGCGCAGATGACCCTGGAGCCCTGGAGGATGAAATAACATGAGCAGCACCACCTCCCACCTCTCGTTTCATCACCCTTGCTGCAATGACATGAGGAGGAGAAAGAAATGTCTCTTTCTGTCTCTGTCACACATATAAACAGCTTTTTTTTTTTTTTTCTTTTTTTTTTTAATTCCCAGGGCCTTAAGGCAACTGCAGCCATTTGTCACATACTCTGGCAAGTAAAGTATAGGTGAGAATACAGAAAATCCTCCAAACATACAGTATAAGAACAGTGTTTGTGTGTGTTA
>JAAIIK010000052.1:4155964-4174678 GCA_014706435.1 Silurus glanis | reverse complement strand
ATATATATATATATATATTTTTTTTTTTTTTTTTTTTTTTTTTATTGCATTATCCTTGGTCATGGATATGCTTGCCACATTTCGGCTAAGGTAGGAATACACCATTGATATGACACTAGTCCATACACAACCACATATTTAGTGACAATTTATTATAATCAAACATCCACTTTCTGTATTGGTTTTAAGAGGTGGAAAGAACCCATTGGACAAGCTCAGAACCCAACTTCAAGTATTAGACAAATTTAAGCAAAGCTAAAGCTGTGAGTTGGCAACTCTACCCACTGTACCAATATGCCATCTGATCCCTATCAATAATATAATAAAAACACAATCAGTGCCTCTATTAAAACACACACTTTAGAGCACACATTTCTTTTTATAGATGATTTGTGCTAGCAGAGCGCTTCAGTTGTCTACATACACAGAGCAAGATGCTCATTGTGAGTGAGTTGCCGTCTGGATTAAGGCCATTTGTCAGGTGAGAAAAATCATCTGTCCAACGGCTGCCTTCGAAGAGGGAGGGGAGAGTGGGCTTAGATGTATTGGCAGCTCCTGCAAAGGCCTCTCATTTCATGCTTCCCCACAGCAAAACAAATGACCTACCCAGATTGAGAGAGAGTGTGAGGTGGGATAAAGCTATTTGTGTGGAAAAGATGAAACGCACACTACACGACAAAGGACAAGGATAGAGGGCAACATGTGCAAATTCTACAAATTACAAATGTTAGCTTGCACTCGGCTTGTGAGGCTTTTTGAGAATGCATATACACAGAAGCTTAGTCAGGGGTGTTCGTTGCTTCTCCATAAAAGGCCATTGTGGCTATGGGTTTGCATTCCAACCAAGATGGAGTAACAGCTGATACTTTGTGGATAAGATTGCCTATCTGTGCTCTAAGCCAACTTGATCTTATAACAACACTGTGTTTACACTAGCAAGTGGCATATTTATGTGCGTGCACAAGCTATGACCAACAGCATTAAGCAACAGCAGAAGAAGTGCTATGCTCCATCTACTGGTTTCCCATACCCCCCCGTGTCAGATTTTAGAGACTGATTTTTGCCTACAAAGCCAAAAATGGACCAGCACATCTCTATCTCTCAGCACTTGTCTCACACCACTGTACCCTGCTCCCTCTGATCTTTAACCATTGCTTGACAGGTCCCAACATCTCTCAGGGTACAAGGATGATGTTGAGTCACCAGCACCAGTCACCAGTCTTTAAATAACATCCAAAGAACTACAATTTCCAAAAGTACTTACATTAGTAATTCTCCTATTAAAAATTAATTAATAAAACCTTGCTTGTCCCCCAAGCTTTAGAAGGATTGTATTCCTATTATCTGGCGAGGACACTTACCAGTCCTTAGCCCCATGTTTTCTGTTATGTAGCTTTTATCTTGTCTATGTAGCACCAGGGTCCTGGAGGAACGTTGTTTCATTTTACTGTGTACGGCATCAGCTATATATGGTTGAAATGACAATAAAAGCTTCTTAACTTGACTTGACTAATTTATATCGTTTGAAGTGGAAGATCTTGAGTGGTCCGTTCCATAGAGCTCTTACCTCAACCCTACTAAACACCTTTGGGATGAATTGGAATGTTGACCCAGGCTTCCTCACCCTACATCAGTACCTTACCTTACTAACACCCTTGTGGCTGAATGAGCACAGATATTCACAACCACACCCCAAAACCTAGTGATCATCTTCCCAGAAGAGTGGAGGTTATTATAACAGCAAATGGGGATTAGATGTGGAATGGGATGATTACAAAGCACATACGATGGTCATTGATTAAAATCTTTTGTCCATATTAATGACTGTAAATGAATGTATATCTACCAATAGATTTTAATGCCATTTTTGTAGTTTGGTCTGATAAGGGCGTCTGCCAAATGTTATCAAATATTACTTAATTTTTCTGCAAATTTTTTCTTTATAAGGTCCAATCCAATGGTGCATGTGGTTCAGTATGTGGTTTACCTCATAAATAATTCCCATTTACTGTAAAAAAAAAATACAAATAAAAATACAGAAAAATACAGAAAAAAAAAAACTGCTAGTCCACTTAGTTTGCTTAGCTTATCTTTTAACAAATCTAATCTTCTTGTCTAAAGCCTAAAAAAAAGAAAGCAACATTTTTGGTCAGAAAATGAATGTCCGAAGCAATTGGTACATGACTACAAGTAACTCATGCGACTTGCTGATTTAAAGAGTAAGCATAACATAAACAAAGTCACGTTTAAATAAGAACTGAATTGTGTGAATTTTTACAGCGCCACCATGTGACTGTGTGAATAAACGTATAGAGTTGTATTACAAGCAGTTAGCCATAGATTTTATTTCTGAAATCCAAGCATGCAGAAGTCTTGTAATTCTTTGTGATCATAGTAAAATTAGGAATGTTAAGTGAAATTATTATTATTATTTTTTTTTATCTATACTTTTATATAGCGCTATTACGAATATAACAATCAACACCATTTACTTGCATAGCACTTTTGAAAACATAATTATTTAAATTATAGATTTATTGAAGAGAACTTAAAAAAAAAGAAAAGAAAAAAGGGAAAAGGCTATTATGAATGGGAAACATGTGAGCACCCATCTTTATCTGGGTGACACCAGATGGTGTGATTCTAAATTAATTCTATTAGATTTTTCTTTTTATAAAGGCTCACATTACCAAGAATGCTAAATATCGGTATAATGTAAATGAGCACTGATGATTATTAACTCAAGGTGGTGATTATGACTATAGCTGCAGTTATACATGTAGGTAAGTAAGAATTCAAATCCTGTCTTGTCGCCACCATAACAACCGCAAGGTTTAGACTTCTTCTGAGACAATTTTTCGGAGTCACACAAAATAAAAACGGACATGTCTTAATGCCCGAATGCATTACACCAAAGTGAATGTGTGGTTAATTTTTTTTTTTTTTTTTTTACGTGTGATCCAGTAAAAATCTTTTTTTATTAAAAGTGACAAAGTGACTTTTTTTATTGATATCAATAAATTGCATATTACAAAAATCTTTAAGTTAATATTAATCAAACTCATGAATGACTCATGATCCCAAGGTACTCCATATAATCTTAAAAATGTAACAAAAATATCAATAACCGTATATAGCATCGACTGTAGTACATCATACATTTTTAAATCAGAAAAAAATGCTTGTCTTGGCAGATGAAGGGTTGCTTCATTGCATTAACCCTTACATGCTAAAACGATATATAAGCATGTTACATTTTCTTAGATATGTTTTAATGACTTAAAACAGCTGAATGTATGAATTTAGTCTACTAAAAATTAGTTATTGAAGAAATGGCTTTTTAGAATAGATGTGTAGGGATAGTCAGCTTGTTATAAAGAATTATGAAATGGACAGATGGAAATTTTTGGCTCCAACAGAAGAACTAATCTAAGACTAAGAACAGTAAAAGAAGATGCTAGCAGACTGCCTCACACCCACAGTTAAACATAGAGGTGGAAGCTTAGTGGTTTGAGGTTGTTTTGGAGCAGTGAAAGAAATACTGAACCAAAATGGCCACCATTCCATACTTCAACATCAGGCAATTCCATTTGGTCTGCGGTTAATTGGAACCTTCACCATACAACAAGACAATGACCCAAAGCATATTTTCAAGCTTTGTAAGCATCATTTTGAGAGCAAAGAGAGGTGAAGTGTTATCTATGATGGAATGGCCTGTATAGTCACCGCACCTAAATCCTATCGTACTGCTCTGGGCTTTACTAGTTCAAAAGATCAGAAAGAAATATCCAGTTAGCCAAGAACACATTTGGCAAGTTTTAGCTTAAGCTCAATGTTTAGAGAAATTAATTGTCTGGATGCCAAGAGTGTGAAGAATTTTTTAATGAAAATACAGATTAACATCGGTACATTTATATATGTTTGGACAAAGTGAATCTTCATGACATTACCTAGTTTGTTAAACATCTGTTTTATCACATGCAGCTTCCTTTTGTTTAAATGCAACAAATTAGGCAATTTAATGTCATGACAAATTTACGTTGACCAAATGTGTATATTAAGGTACAAATGTTAGTTTATTTTTTATAAAAATAAATAAATAAATAAAAATAAATAAATAAATGAAAACATTTTCACACTCTTGGTATCTAGACAGTTATTATTATTATTTTTTTTATTTTTTTTTTTTTTTATTAACTATCAATGTGTATAATGGACACTTTACATGTAGGTTCATGTCCTTGTTTCTAGATCAAAACATGAAAGTAATAAACACCTTGGAGGAATACAAAGCTATGTCACATATACATCCATCTCCATTTACCAGGTTGACTAAATAAGGTTGCAGCAACCAGGAAAGACTTCTGAGCCAGCAAATTACAGCCAGTGGTTGGCTCAGATACATTGTAATGATACGATCAACCTACTGCATTCATTATAACACACCAAGATATCGTCAATGGAATGAAACCGTAAATCACTTTCCACCTAATCTGATGACATGAATGACTTTTATGGTCTGAATAATTTATTTAAGAAAATAAATTATTCATGCTTTGTGATCTCCTTCACCTCATCCTCAGACTTCTGTGGGTTATGCCACTCCGTTTGCTCTTCCTTCCGCAAGCCTGTTTGCTTCCCGCCTGTTTCCTGATTGCATTGTGCCGATTCATTGCCTCTATAAGAAAGACCGATGGGTATCAACATGGAGACTAAGCTGGAATTTAGCCAGAAGTGTGCTTCTCTGTTGCAGGATTCATCACAATGTTAATCTATAATTAGATTCAGTTCTGGTAATTAAAGCCAGCATTTACCCTTCGCCAAGGAATATATCAGTGCAGACAAGCCGACAGGTCCTGGCCTTACATTTTCAAACCGTATGCTTTTGCTGGACTGAGAATAAATCCTTCTACATTAATGTGGATCTTTTTGAAATGAAATTATCATACAAGTAATGTAATGTGCTGCTGGACAGAATTAGTATTCAGTGTAAAACGGTGCATTTGGCAAACGAAGCTTAGCTCCGTAACAGGCCATCCAAATCATGTAAATATCTAACTCAATAAAATGACATAAAGCTGCATTCTCTAACACCATTAGGTATGAAATATTCCAGTTAAAGCTATTTTCTCTCCGGTGCTCTCGTTTGTAAAGTGTTTCTAAACCACAGCGCAGATTGTCTGGACACAGTTTGAGCCTAATTTTAGATAGGATTACTCTGGGAATTACAAACTGGAAACCCTGTTTCTTTTTTTTTTCCGCATTAAGCTTAGTCATTGCCTGGAAAACTGACCATTAGCATGTTAATGTCCCTGATCTAATTTTTAAGCCTGGACAGACAGAGGGAGATAACATCAAAACTAATTCCATGCCAAAAATGGCTGCGTCTAAAAGTGGACGGTTGAAAGACTAACTGCAAGCGATGAAAATTCCAGCCACAAAAAAGCATCTCAACACTGCAGCTACTGCTTATTAACCGCAGCTGTGTCCCCATCTTCGTTTCTTCCTAGAGTTATGAAGTCCCGGTGCTTAGCCATTGCAGAACTGCATGACCCAAATATGCTTCAGTGAGAGTCGTGCTCACAGCTGAGAGAGCAGTGGAAAGCACAGGTGGAGTGTGCTTCATCATGCACATCCATTTATTCAAGGCACCTATTTCAAAATCCTAACAAAACCCCCACCTGGTGCAGTCTAGACTTTATGATATATTTTGGTACATACAAGGCATATTTAAGGTAAATATAAGGAATCACACAAAAGTCCTCACTGCCTGCATGGTAATTGGTCTGTTATTGGATTATAGTGTTATGTAAATCATCAAAATATGCATTGATATTAAACACTGTTAACTCCTAGTGCCACTCTTTGCCAATGTTAGAAGTGGGACGTGCTACAGGAAGTGCTACAGTCATGATATAGTCATGCTTTTGGATCATAGTATGAAACTAAGTTAACATGGTTGTATATAAATAGAGACACCACTGCCAACTTGATTAGCTACATTAAATCAACATGGTCTTAACTTCAGTTCCAAGAGTAAGTTTTAACCTCCAACATTTTATGAAGTTACAACCTGAAAGTGAAAGCCTGAATTAGGATTAAATGTATGAATATGCACAAAAAAAAATTATATAAAGGGAAAAATATATAGCTTGGCAAACTTGACACTGTTCATCAGTATGAAAGCAACCCACTCGACTTTGAAGCATGATGGTGGTAGAATCATGTTGCGGAGCTTGTTTCATAAACAAGAATAAAAAATTCCTGCAGTCTCCAAGAAACATGCTGTCATTTCAACAATGGAGTTTATTATCAAGGACCAAAATGTGTTCAAACAGTCAAAACAGACCCCAGAATCCTTGGCAAGACAGCAAAATGGCCACCATTCTTATAGCAAATTTGCACAAAGAATGGGAAAAGATATCAGGTTTCAGATATGCAAAATTGATAGAGACTAAAGATAAAAGCCTTGCTGGTGTAGGTTGTTAGGCAACTGTGGTTATATCAAACACAGACACTCAAATACTGGGGTTAAATTACACAATGTGTGCTTTCTATTACTGTGCTACAAATAAAAACGAATAGAATTTGTCAATTTTTGTTACACAGACATCAAGGATGTTTTTTTCTGGCTAGTGATGGAGTAATTCTTCTTCTTCTTCTTTCGGCTGAGTAATTAAGTGAATAAAAAAAGGTTTTTTAAATCATCGAAGGACTTGACACTAACAATAGATGCTATTCAGTCCCACAAAGCCTTTATAAAGAGGTCACAACATGGACATTTTCATTTTTCATGCGACTTGAAGGGTTTTTATGCTAATTGAATTAAAGATACATGAGATTATGCAAATTTCATAAGTGAGCGAGGAAACTGTGGCCAACTGCAATTCAATAGGTGCCACTGTTGTGTAACATGTGAAACGGGCTGATTACATGGATTTGCATGTCATTGTCGCTGTCCAAAATGCAGAATCTCATTTATAGTGCTACATTAGAAATTGGAACAAGACTCAATTGAACTGTGCTCTATTTGCTGAATAGCCACATGCAGCTCATTTTGGGTTTGTCATGAAGATAGATACCAGAAAGCAATTGCCCTTGACAGGGAGGACGAATTAAAAGAAAAAAAGCAACAAAAAATGTGTTGGTGTTGAGTCATGATGAGGTTTCGGATGAGGTTCGGAACATCTTTGTATAGATTCTTTAAGTCTCTTCATCTCTCTGTATTTGATAAATGAACACAATTCTTCCCAAAGATATTGCCTTATTTTTTTTATTTTTTTCTATAATAAAGGAGTGTGCTATGTCTAACACAGCAGTCCAAAATCTCCAACTAGTAACTTCGAAGCTCATATCATTGGAAGATCATTTTCAGCCAAATCAATAAGGCCATTCACTAAAGCCTTGTGTCCTGTGGATAGGGAACAGGTCATCCTGAAAGAGATCATGCTCATCAGGAGAGAAATTTTTCACCTGACTATGACAGCAGACTGTGTTTACACAGTTCACTAATCTGCAAGAGCCTGTTTTTCCTCTGACTACACCTGCAAATGAATTTACTGAATTATATTTAGCCATCGCTGCAAGACCAAAAAAAAGCACAGAATTAGCAGCGGGAGATATTGAAAGAGCTGGAAACAACATTTTATTTCATCAAGAGACCACTGAAAATGTGTATGCAGTTTATGTTGAAAAACTGTTGCTATAATTATGGAGTAAAATATCATATACTATGAGGGGTTTATAATACAATGTCATATGAGGGTAATGGTAGCTCAGTGGTTAAGTCTCTGGGTTACTGGTCAGGAGGTGGGAGCTTCAAGCCCCTCTGTTACCAAACTTGGGCCACTCTTGGGCCCCTAACCAAAGCCCTTAACCCTCTGTTCTCAAAGGGTGATGTGTCATGGCTTACCCTGTGCTCAGAATTTCTAATGTATATAATGTGGGCACCTCTGATTTATGGTCATGTCTGTAAATAAATTCATTAAATAAGTAAATTTGTCTTAGTCACTTTAACTTTTTTCCATTCAATTTCCATCAAATGATGCAAAGAGTGACACTGTTTTACAATTTTAGCTTAAATAGGTATTTGGGTTTCTTCTGAGTTTCTTGGTTTTCTCCCACCTTCAAAAACCCTACCTGTGAGTCGCATCAATTACACTAAGTCTCATCTAGCTGCGAATATACTCTTGAATGGAAGGTGTATTCTTGCCTCGCATACAGTGCGAGCGAGACTTCAGATCCACCATGTATCTAGCCAGGATAAAGGGCTTATTAAAGAATGAATAGATGAATAGATGGATGAATTAATAAATGAATGTTGAATGAGAAACCATTCTTTAAAACTCATATTGGATTAATTGAACTTCTATTATGAGCAAATTCTATGATTTCTTTTTGTCATAGTGAAAAAAGTGGTGGTTGAGTAAAAAATCGAGAGAACCAAATTGTCTTGCCTGTTGTGAAGTTGAATTAAAACGTATTCACCAGAAACCTGTAACCCTGTTGTGTTAAAAATTTATACTCACCCTCGGGAAAAGCAGGACAGCAAGGCTGGCAATATTTTGTCCTCCAATTCATCCATGTGAAATACAAGGGTTACATGACTAACTGTTATAGTGACCATTTATCTTACATATGGCAATATTATACAGACTTAACTTTCATGAGCCTGAAGTTATGATGAACGAATTTTTGACTGGTCATGCACGCTTGACTCAGGTTTGCATAGAACATTTTGTTTTTCGTGAAATGTTTTGCTGCCTGCTAGTGAAAGTGCGTCAGCTGGGTGACACTGGACTTAGTCAGAGGTGGGTCTAATACAGTTCTTTAGTTAAGTGTGACAAGAGAGCAGAAGGGTTGATATTTGATTGAGTCGATGAAGCTATGTACTGCATCCTTGAAAAACGTCCCCAAAACATTCAAAAAGCCACCACCATTTATAACTGTGGACATGATGTACTATTCCATATGGCTACCTCTCTGGGTGCACCAAAAACACCTTTGGTGTTCATTGCCAAAAAAAGCTTTACTTTGGTTTCATCTAACTATAGAATATGATTCTGGTTTAAAATTCTAGTAAAATCTAGCAAACTAAAGATGGTTAAAACTCTTGCAAACAACTTGTGGTGATGTAGGTGAAGTTAGACCGTAGTTTTGAGCCTTTCTTACTCCAAGGCACAAGTTCTGTAGTTTTCCAGGTGAGATCCTTAAAGAATTTTACCACTCAAACAATCCTCCTGTGTAAAAATATTAAATATAAACCAGACAATAGTAAAGACTGACGTGAACAAAGAGTGCAGAAAAGTGGCAGGAGTGATTTGTGATATCTGCAAAAGTGAAAGGGAAAGTTTATAAGATGTGGTGAGACCTGCTACAGTATGTTTTATGGTTTAGAGACAGTGGTATTTGGATGTCGCAGTGTTGAAGCGAGACTGTGATTTTCATCGGGAGTGACGAGGATGCACAGGATTAGAAATTAGTTTATTAGAGGGGCGGTGCAGGTAGGACGATTTGGAGACAATGTAAGAGAGGCGTGATTGAGATGGTTTGGTCATGTGCAGAGCAGGGACATAGGAAAAAGAATGCTAAGGATAGAGCCACCAGGCAGGAGGAAAAGAGGAAGGCTGAGGAGGAGGTTTATGGATGTGGTGAGGGAAGACATGCAGGTGGTTGATTTGAAAGACGTAGATGTAGAGGACAGAGTGATATGGAGACAAATGATCCACTGTGGCGACCCCTAATAGGAGCAGCTAAAAGAAGAAGAAGAAGAAGAAGTAAAACAGTGAGACAATACACACACACATCCTATTCCAAATTGATTTATAACATACCTGATTTACTGGAACTTCAGAATTATTGCCCAGGTGGTAGAAATGTACATTTTCAATGCTTTTGATATTTTCTAATAGCCTCTTACCACTTTCCAATTCCCATCACAGCTATATTCCATTGTCTGACCCATTGTAATGAATGACTTAAAAAAAAAATTGGATTATGTGTTAGATCATATTTAAAGCCATCGTTGAACAATTTCAGCTTTTCTAATTTTCAAAACATAAACCAGTTCAATCTTGTAGCAAATCCTCTACTGTGTTATTGTACTTATCAAATAACATGTTTTGACATGTACTATATATCTGAAAGTACCTCATTGTACCAGAGATTAACTACTTGGTTAGAAATCTGAATTTCTAGCAAACACTTTGCCGCAAACCTTCGTAGATTATTTGAACATTTTTATTTACATTTTCTATTGTAATTAGTGAAGCGACAACGCCATGAAAGAGAAATAATGACTATGAATTTGTTTTCAGAGGAACTGCTTTCCCTTCCATGAGAATGGTTGGATGTTTTAATTACAAAAGACACTTCACTTCACTTCACTTCGAGGCTATATATTGTCTTATACCCAAGAACTAATTGCTGTGACAGTGTCTTGCGAGTCCTTAGTTGAGTCTGTAGTTGGAAGCCGATTCTTCCAGTGTAAAGTGCCTTTGACATGGGAGCGAAAAGGTAAAAGGTAGCTAATACATTCCTTAGCAAGTAAATTCCTTCATATAATTTTGTTTGAAATATCTTTGCACTACCAGGCATTTTGCAGATAAAGAATCAGCTACTAAAGTAACTACAACAACCATAAAATAAACTCCACATTCCCAAATTACAAACGCTCATTGTCATGTTTACACTCTCCTGAATATTTATCGCGCACATCTGGGCTCAATTTCACCACCATGCTATATAAGGACTCTCAAGACACAATTTGAAGTATACAGTATATGGGTTTTGTTCCCATTGCTCAAAAGAAAGTCTTATTTATTTGGCTCCAGTTCATCCCTGGAATTGTGCATATAATAGAAGATGTAATGGGCTTTAATAGAAATTCTAAAAGAATATATTGGTTTCAATAGAATTTGTAATGGTCTCTGTGGTTTCCTACTGTTGACTTCTATTGCTTACATACTGGTATACACCACCAATTCTGAAGTACTGGCATGAACATTCTTTCCATCAACTATTCAATATCCAAAAAATATTTTATTACTAGTAGAATACTAGTAACACATGAGCTATGAACTTCCAGCTGATAATTTTGAACCTTATTTACCGTATGTAGACAGTATGCCACACTAGCTTTGCTTAAATTTAAAATGCACTCGCATTACAGATTAGGTCAGTAAACTCGAAAATGTTCGTGCCCATGTTTTCTTCCCCGCAATGAATGTGAAATGTGTTTTGGCATAACCTGTCTGCAGTAGAGTGCTCCACCTTATGGAGCCTCAGGCCAAGCATTTGTGAAAGACCATAGATTTCCTTTCACTCCACCAAATACACTCACACCCAGGGGAGCCATGTCATAAACATCCTCGGCCAGATCAAAACAATGAGCCAAAGAGGAAGGCACACAGAAATGCTCCACATTACCGTACTCTGACTTATCAACTGTACATCTCCTCAGAGCCATCTTTTATTGCCACAGCACTTATAGTGACCAGTGAAGGAAGCATGGGTCAAAGAAAGAAGGAGTTCGTTCAAAACAGAGCAGATTTGTTTTATTCAATGCAAAGAAAAGTCAGTATCTCCCTGTGATTTAAGTTATCTGTGGTCTGTTTTATGTCAATATTAGTGCCAGTGAATTTGGCCTGACTAATAATGAATGGCAGTTGGCAATCATGATAGAGAAGAAGACCAGGCATGGCTGTCTGCTTTTTTTTTTTTACAGGAATTATTATTACAGGACGCTAATAATTTTTTGCACTAGAGTCCTGCCTCTTGCTCTTCAGCAATCTGATACAAGAAACAGATTTGAAATTATTGTAATTTTTTTTTATTATGGGAAATTCACATTCATGGCTCTATAAAGGGTTTCTACTGAAACAGGCTGCCTCCTAGCTCTCCAAATGATTGGAGCATAAAGTGCAATCTAAATATTTTAAGGCCTCCTGCTTAATCCTAAATCGGTTTAAAAGGACGATTAAAAAAAGGTAACAGTAAATCTCATTAGTAACAATTTTCTTTAATAATTTCTTTCTATTTAAATGCAGTTTAAAGCATAAAAGTAATGTATATTAGCAGTTCTGACTGAAATATAGGTCTATGTGATCAAACTGCGATAATCGGAATTGACGGTCTATGCTGTTTTTGCAACTCATCATGTCAGTTCATATTTCCACATTTTGTAAAATGGTTTTGCATTAAAGTTTCCCCACCCTGTGAAGGTTTTGTGGCTAATTTCAGGGTCAATGGATATGATTTTCTTTTGTTCCTGCAAGGTTACTTAATTGGGTTTTGTGAGGTGTTTTTTTTGTTGTTGTTGTTGTTGTTTTATACCGGACACATCTGCTGCATTCTAATACAAAGGCAATTGTTTCCAGAGTCTCCCTTAGCAATGGTCTGGCTTCAGAACATTTTCACATTGGCAGTGTAATCCAAAAACAGAGGCTCATTAAGCATGAAAAATTAGGCACTGAATCACAGGCTACATCTACACTAATCCGGAAAAAAAAACGTGTTCTGTTTAAAAACGCTCTGCGTCTACACTATTGTTCCCCTTCGGGAACTCAAACTGCGTCAACAACGCTTTGGGAACGCCTCTGCGTGACCACGCTCTGAACCACGTGTAATCAGTCCAACGGAACAGCACAACGTCACCGGTGGAGTGACGTCATGACCATGAAGCTATAAAAGCACATGCCGTGAAGATGGCACTAGCTTCTGTTTGTTCAGGAAGCTCTCTCTGTGTGTCTGTTTTTGCCGCAGGTAAGTATCGGTAAGTCGGTAAAAATATAATAAAAAAAAAAAAAAAAAAAAGGAAAATGGAAACGCAATATAAAGGCAAGCAGTCTTTCAGGCTTTGTGTAGCTTGTCTGGGATGCTCGGTCGGCTATCGAAGGGTGCGGCGCTCCACCTCTCTTCCTCCGAGTAGGGGGTTGAGGTGGATGCCTTATTGGACGAACTCATGAAGGTGCCTCCACAGCCAGTCCACTTCAAGGAGCTCTTAGGGGTAGTAACTCGTGCTGTAGCCAAGCTCAATATCGCTTGGCCAGGAGAAATTAATGAACAGCATCCCCTGAATAAATTGGACGAGCGTTTTCTGTGACTGAGATTGCTGCCTCCATGCTGGGGCCTCCCCTTAGTCCCAGATCTGCACACTAAGGTGTCCAGGTCTTGGGGCAGCCCTTATTCAGCCTATCTCTTCAGCCCCAACGTTTCTCTCTACTCCAATGTAGTGGGGCTGAAAGAGTGTGGTAATGGGATGATGCCTCGGGTTAAAGAGACACTGGCCGGCTATCTCTCCCCTGGTGCTGCGTCATCCCTGAAAGCTCCCGGTGCATTGGTGGGCAAGGTCTATATGGTGGCAGGTCAGGCTGGCAGCTGTTTGCACACCATGGAGGTTTTGACCTGCTAAAGGAAATAGACAAGGGAGAGGAACGTAGACAGGATAACACACTAGAGCTTTGTCGTGCTACGGACCTGGCTCTCAGGGCCACCTAGGAGAGCACTAGGGCCATAGGCTGGTCTATGGCAACCTTGGTGGCCATGGAGAGGCACCTCTCCGTGGCCTATCCCTGTAGGCTAACACCTATCCTTGTCTGATATTTCAGACAGGGATAAAGCCATGCCAAATGGCCAAAACGGAAAAATAAGCGTTTTCAAATGGAAATGTGTTAGTGTAGATATGGCCTAAAACTACCTGTAGGACATGGTCTAAATTTGGTTGCACTGAAACTTGGGTTTCTTGTTTAGTAAGAAAAGTAAACCACACATGTTTTATCCACTGACAACGCCTTTAGTTTCCACAACACACATGCACCATAAATTCTTGAAATCATGAATTAAAACAAGTGTGTGAGCAGCAGAAAGCTTGTTCATCTGATGAATTATGTCATGCGATACAAATAGATCCAAGTGTTAGACTTTTCTGAGTTCAAGTCCCAGCACCAACAAGCTATCACTGCTGGGTCCTTGAGCAAGGCCCTTAACCTTCAACTGCTCAGTTGAAATTTGCTCTCAAGGGCATCTGCCAAATGCCATAAATATAAATGCAAAAGTGTCAGTCACTTGTTGCCAACAGCCTAAAAAAACCATAAAAATTCTGCATTTGCATATATACGTTGAGGTAATATACACGCAAATGTACCAAGGTTTGATAGAACCAATGAGTCAGAGCATTGTTTTGCACAGAATTTTAAAAAGACGATCCAGTGTATATTATTTGCAAGAATTTTGACAGTCTTTGAGAACAAGCTCTTATAAATGGGCTTTTATTATAATAAAAACTTCACAAGCTCTAAATCAGTTAAAACCAATGAGTCATGGTGCATATTATAGGAAATCTATTATATGTTTGAAGGACTGATACTATTTGTGTATGAAAAATGTTGTATAGCACAAATAAAGGAACCCTTTTTTTTCTAGAGAAGTGTTTCACAAACACAATCATACATTTATAAGCTTCCTTCCAAGCAAGGTTTTATTTATATCCAGTCAGGGTACATTGGGTAATGGTCATTTTTATGTGTTATATGTGGACAGACATTTAGTCTCTATTTGCTGTTATAATAACATCTATTCTTTTAGGAAGCTGTTCCAATTAGTTTTGAAGGGTGGGCATGATGATTTCAAATCAATTAATTTTTTTTATTGTATAGCACTTTTAACAATGGACATTGTCTCAAAGTAGCTTTACAGAAATAGAGGTTATAAGGTTGTAAAAAAGAGTGTATAAGTTTAGTGTGTATAATTTTTTTATTAGTTTCTTATAATTTTAAGCTTATCCCCAAAGCCACAGTGGTCACAGTGGCAAGGAGAAACTCCCTGACATGGCATGATGAAGAAACCTTGAGAGGAACCAGACCAAAGAGGGAACCTATCCTCATCTTGGTGGATCCAGGTCAATGAGGCTGAGATCAGAGCTTAATACACAAGTTTTTCACTCGAATTCGATATATTTATGGAGCTATCTCTCCCTCTTTCTCTCTCTCTCTCTCTCGCTCTCTCTCTCTCTCTCTCTCTCTCTCTCTCTCTAAACACATTAGCATAAACAACACCAATTACAATGTAGATTATATTTTTAAAAAAAGACAGTGAGCATTTCAAGAGCTGCATCACTGCCTGGTTTGGGAACTGCACCGTCTCGGATCGCAAGACCGTACAGAGGATAGTGAGGACAGCTGAGAAGATCATCTGAGTCTCTCTCCCCTCTATCATGGACATATACACCACACGCTGCATCCGCAAAGCCAACAGCATTGTGGACGACCACACACACCCGTCACACACCCTTTTCACTCTCCTACCATCAGGGAAGCAGTTCCAAAGCATTCGGGCCACCACATCCAGATTCTTTCCTCAAGCCATCAGGCTACTCAACACACAACTGAACTGAACTCACACACACACACACACACACACACACACAACTGTGTGACTGATCTGTACAAACCGGAATCAACACACACTCATACTCACTTCGCACCACTCACACTAAATCATTACCACAAAGTGTTTACATGCCGTTTTTGCACATCTTCCGGGATTGCTGCTATTGGCTCTTTTGCACAATATTCCATTTACATTTTTGCTACTGTTCACTTTATCTCGTTGTGACAGGTTTACTGGTGGAGCTATTTTGTGTTTTGTGTATTGTCTTGCACTGTCTTGAATTGTCTTGCACTGTCTTGTGTTGTCTTTTTGCACTGTTTGCACCAGGTTGCACACATGCATTTTATGTGGCAATGATTTTTCTTACTATTCCTTGGCCCTGTGTTTTCTGTTTCCGTGACTGTTGTTTTATGTTGTTTTATGTAGCATCAGGGTTCTGGAGGAACGTTGTTTCATTTCACTGTGTACTGCATCAGCTATATATGGTTGAAATGACAATAAAAGCTTCTTGACTTGACTTGAAGATCTCTGAAATAATTTAGATATATTAGCATTATACAATTCACTATAGAAGTAATTCTAAGTTCGGTGTATCATTTATGCCCCACTGATATTACATTCCATATACAAATTCACAGTATTTATAAACGACAGTTTAAACCCATCATTCTATGTTCATAGTTCAGAGAAATAACTCTTTATAAACCTTATAACAGCTTTTTGCCTTTCAGTTATATAAAAGAACTTTTACCTTGGGATTTAATCATTGAAATGTGTGAATTCATTTAACATCTCATACTTGAAGCATCCTTTTCTATGAAACATGTAATGTAGGCTGTGAGACATATAATATAGTTAATGAGAATATTTTGTTGCAATGAAAACTAAAAGAAAATAAAGTTTAGAGGCAAGACAGATATTTTCAAGGCTCACGTTTAGCTTTTTCATCAGCTAGATGCATAATATGCATTAGAAAGATTTTTTCTGGTGAGGAAATGGAAAGGGAATTAACAGCAAGGCTATTCATCCAAAGACTTCATTATGTATTACTGAGGTGCCAATAGCTTATAAGGCTTTTTATTGATCATGCATTGATCAAATCTTTAATGTACATTGTTAGCATTTCCTGACAGAAATCATTTGGTACTTCTGCTAATTTTAGTTTTCTTAATAGTTTTTTTAATCTCAAAATAAAATAAGGTAAAATAACGTATTGTATCACTACCTGTCTAAAACCCAGAGAAAGAATTCTATTATTTATGCTTGTGTTTGTGATTGCATTGCACTTTAACTCGGTGAGGAGTATTAACCCCAGGTTGTATTTATCCTGTCTGAATTGATAAGATGATAAAGATTCCATTGGATCCTGTGGAATTCACTGGTTTTGTATTATTTCTTTAATATGTA
Organism: Silurus glanis; assembly: GCA_014706435.1. Classification (NCBI taxonomy): domain Eukaryota; kingdom Metazoa; phylum Chordata; class Actinopteri; order Siluriformes; family Siluridae; genus Silurus; species Silurus glanis. Next base: position 4,157,884 of record JAAIIK010000052.1, on the reverse strand, counting down.
AAGAAATAATACAAAACCAGTGAATTCCACAGGATCCAATGGAATCTTTGTTTTTTTTTTTTCCTATCATCTGTTGCTGAAACCAAACTATAACAAAGCATACCTAGTTGTTGGGTTTAAAAGTTAGATCAATGAAAATAGAAATAGAGAGTAGATATTTTTCCGGGGTTAAGGGAAAGCTATAGGGCTGCAATAACTAATTGCTAAAATCGATAATATTTGATAATGAAATTCGTTGTCAACATCGGCATGGACAAATATGGATGCTTAATGCAAATGTTTCCACACAGTGCTTGATTTGAGACTTGGTGCATTAGTAAAACAAATGTTTAGGGTTTAAAAATAATTTTCTGGTACAATTTATTTTTGAGTAAATAAAGGACGTCGTAAATGAATGTGTTGGCGGTGAAGGTTTTAATTTTGCCTCTTTTATATTTATTTATGTATATTTTTATAAAAAATGTTCAAACAGAAATGCACACTGCATTAACCAAGCGTTAATAAAATTAGTGCCGTTAAAATATAATTGAAAGCTATGCATGCACTTCATCTAATGGTATCTCAATGGATGCAAATAAAGCCATGCCTGGAGGTGTATAAATGCATGTATTCCAATGCAGTACTACTCTAGTAGAAATTACAGTAGTAGGGAGAGTCCTTAGTGTTAGAACGTGCGTTTGTTTTTTTTTTTTGTTTTTTTTCTCCTACACTCTCCTGCATCTCTAATCTATTGCAAAGTAGAATAACAAGGCTTTCTGCTCACAAGCTGCATAAAGTGCAAAGAGTGTGACAGGCGTAAGCTTAATCAGTGTGTAAAACTAAAGCTGTAGTGAAAACAACACCAGCAGCACGTGCAGTAAATATACAGTACAGTGCAGATAATGGCAGAGCATACACTATCTACACAGAACAGCAGGAGCATCAGTGGAATGAACTCGGCAGAATAATTGTGCGAAGCTGAGCAGGCTGGCTGAGCTCAGATTGTAAAGCTTTATAAGTAGCAGCTTGTGAAGATGCATATGGAGTAAATAAAATTCTGAATTGATTTTAAAGCTGTTTGAGTGAAAAAAAAAAAACATAAAAAAAATGCTTTAGACATAGAAATTCTGATTTATAAAGAAAAAAAATGGTTAAAATTAACGTGTTTGGTTCCCACTCAGAATGACTGACTACCTCTAATGTGCTGTTTTTTTTTTGTTTTTTTTTTCCCCATTAAATTACTGACAATTTAGTTGGGATCTGTCTTCTTCCTCTTCCTTTTGTCATCCGTGCACTGACACAAATCCACCTACTGGCTTAAGCATTTAGGGGATGTGGGAGAAAACCGGAGAACCCAGATTAAACCCTATATATAGACATGCAGATATGTGAAGAACATACACAGACACTTTACACAGACAGCCAAGCTCTCCAAGTCTTCTTCTTTTTAGTCTTGTCTAAACCGACAAAAGCTGCCGTTTTATACCGCTGTTCCGATCGAATCTGAGCTTGTGACATGCCACCTGTACCCAGGAGTCCAAAGCGAATTTAATTAGTCGCATTCTGTCAGAAGGTTGGAGCACACAGCAGGGTCAATCACCTCTCTTCTTATTCAATGTGGCACAACATACTAATTTAGTCAGGTGTCTGAATTAAAATGAATTGGTTTCTAAGTGGAGCTTTCTTCTGAATCAACAAATACATTCAACAAAGGGACAGAAAATAAAGATAACTGAAGTAGTTGTTAAGTACAGGTGATTAATAAATATTTTTAAAGAAAAAAAAGACACATATGTAAATACCTGTGCAGCAAATTATATAACATTTAATGACGTTTCATTCATAAAATAACGATCCCAATCTTGACTATTGTCAATATATGTCATATACACACTCTATCTATCTATCTATCTATCTATCTATCTATCTATCTATCTATCT
>JAAIIK010000052.1:4135386-4150885 GCA_014706435.1 Silurus glanis | reverse complement strand
TAATAATAATAATAATAATAATAATAATAATAATAATAATAATAATACTAAAATAATAATAATAATAATAATTACAATAATTATTATTGTAATTATTATTATTATTATTTTATTATTATTATTATTATTATTATAAGTTGTAGAAGTAGTAGTAGTTATAGTACTAGTAGTAGTAGTGGTCACAAGGGTCTTTAACAGGAAACATGGAAATCGCACCACCTGATTGGTGGTTTGCTGCGTGCTTCAACAGTTAAGAATTGTGACTAATTTAGCAAAATGTAGTCAAGTAATGATATTTGACTTTGAAACGTAGCAAAGTTAGTAAAAAGTAAAGTAAAAAAGTAAAAGTCTTCCCAAATAAAAATACTACAGAAAAAAGTACAGATGCATGAAAAACCTACTTAAGTACAGTAATTTAATTGACTTTCTTACTGTCCACCACTGGTATCTAAACTGTTTAATACATACATTGTTGAATAGTGTAGCAGTAAATGCTTTTGGTTCACTACTTCAGTGACATGGGTTCAGTAGTGGGATCAGGGATTTATTCAGTGCTTTGAAATTACACATTGGAAAATGAGAACAAATTGTGTTAATGTATCACAATTGATTCATGTGGAAATGATATATGCAATGTAATTAAGTAAATTACATGAACATTTTGTCTAGAAGAGGCGCTTTCACTCACTGGCTGAATGACTGACTGAGTCCTATTGTTGACATGAATATGTGTGAGGGGTCTAGATGCTAAATGTCAATCTTGCTACCCTTATTTAGCAATGAGTGATGGCAGCGACATTCTGCACTGTACATGCATCTCCTGAATCTCTCCAGCTATGCAGCCTGAGTTCAGCATTATGTGTGTTGCTTCATTTCTTTGTTGCATTAGAAGAAAAGGCAAAAAGAAATAAATAAATTGCAATTCTGCGGATGGTACTTTAATCTGTAATGCTAGTGAAATCATCCAAGAATGTGCAATAATTCTTAATCTGGAAAACCATCTATCGTTTAATCCCATTTTTCATCCCCAAAATAGACTCTGGATCCACGATGACCATTCATTTATTCATTGGCCAAATAATAGTCAATAGTAAGTCAGTGTGAGAAAGACAAGACAGCTTTGTTCACAAGTAACACTCTTTATAAAGTTGTTAATTTAAAAAAGAACACACTCAACCACTTGGGTTGAGGTTAATCAAGGTAGTAGTTCAGGAAATTCAGTAAATCAGATATACAGTAATCCCTCGCCGCATCGCGGCTCAGCTTTCGCGGTCTCACTGTAACGCGGGTTTTTACATGGAACATATCTAATTTTGTTTTGCGGATTTTTCGCTGTATCGTGGGATTTTGCGGTATATAGGTAGTATTGTTAGGAGTTATTTTTATTATTTTTGCAGTCAAATAAGCATTTTCTAGCCTAAATAATCAAGATTTTATAAGAGCTGTAATGCTCTTCTTGGGTATGCATTACATTCACCTTCATCATCATTAGTACTGCACAATTCATTTATCATCATCTTCATCATTCAAGTTGTATCTTCACTGGTGAGTATCCCATATAGGATTTTTTATGTTTACATTACGCAGGTTTAAGAATTTTTAAAGTGTTTTAGAGCAGAGGAAAGATTTATAAGAGTGTCGGGACAGTTTATAAAGCCTTAAGATATACAGATATTCTGTATATGTATTCTATACATATTAGGTTGCCACTTCCTGGATTTTCGCCTGGAACATAACCCCCATGATAGGTGAAGGATTACTGTAAAAGCAAAAATAATAGAAAAAGAAAAAAATGAACAGATTAAAAACCAAAAATTTATGCAAATTGTGAGTGAGTGGATGGGATGTGTTTATGTATCTGATGTATCTGATGTAGCTGATGTTGCTGTGTGAAGGCAGCTGGGTCCAGCTGTGTGTGATAAGCAATCTGGTGGCTGTGAACGTGACCTTGAATGAGACAGATAGGGGTTGTAGCCCTTGAAGGCCACATTGGTAGGCTGCAGTGCAGTGTAATCTGGGAGGTGTATTGGACACTGATTCTGACCTTGGCGTGATGTGTGCAGAGTTTTTAGAATCAGCAAATTGTTATACTGAACTCATTTACATAAAATAAATTGTAATACAATCCAAGAGTCAGCACTGGATCAATGTTAGATTACTACTGGATCAGTGTCCAACAATAGCACCAGTAGCACTAGTAAGCTATAATAATAATAATAATAATAATAATAATAATAATAATAATAATAATATTGTTATTAATAATAATAATATTAATAATAATAATAATAATAATAATAATAATAATAATAATAAAAAAAATAATAATCATCATTTAGAATTTATTAAAGCTAGCCAAATGTTTATTTTATACATATTTTTTTTTTATCATTTTTACTTGTTTAAGTTAAAAAGGCAGCACAAGACAATGATAGGGAAAGTTTATTTTCAATTGCGTGAAATGCATTCTTTTCACATTTTTTTTTAGCTGTTTTCCTGCAGATTGTTGTGTATAATAGATATGCTGCTATCTTCATTATTTCTCCTTGCTTCTCTTATCAGTGCACCCTGTTCTGTATGCAGTGGCCATTGCCACCACTTTGTGTGATGTGTGATCTAACCTGCAACATGTATAGTTTACAGCAAAGAGCCGGATGCTACACTTCACCGGGGTGCAGATGTTTTTGGAGATAATGTAGTTGTAAGGACTAATTGGACAGAAAACGAAAACAAGGAAGTGTATAAATAATTGCTCATCACCACACAGAGCCCAGTGAATTTAACAGATCTGTTCTTAATTACTTGGATAGCACTTTACTTGGTACCTCAATGACCCTAATAGGCCATTTATACAAATCGAGAGCAATGCAAGATGATTTATGTAAGGTGGGAAATGTGCAAATAGTATGATAGTGGCATGAAGAAATGATTCATTACATTAACACTGTTACATTAATGTTTAAAATATCCAAATTAAACCAATCAGTATGTATGTATATAATGTGCCAACCATCAGCCTACATCACATCATCACATCAAGTTTGTAATTATCCAATACATTTAAGTACTGTAAGCCTTTCTAAGTATAACCATATATAATTTATATATATATTAAATGATGGTGATCATATTCACATGCACCAGGCCACAGTAAAAGGATTGCTGCTGTTTTCATGCCTTAGTCCGTCTTGACAACCTTTAGTGTTGTTGATGTCATTTCCATTCAAGAACATTCAGAAAAAGAAAAAGAAAAAAAAAAACCCTGCTGTCATGGCAACCCAATAAAGCTGCATGGATTGCTGGTGCAAAAAGAGTCCCCTAATCCTCTATTCTATAATCATCTCCATGGCAAATGCTGGTTTAAATTTCACCTTAAACTGAGCATGCTATTAGCAAGCAATGCACTCATCAGGGTTAAATTCTGTATAAGCTCTGAGTTATTTCTAGAGCCGGGTACACGCTTTAGCCTTGAGTTATCTGTGTTGAGAATGCTGTTATTGGATCATTTACAGAGCGATCACTGAATCATGAAGAACGCAGAGTACGAATAAATGTATGAAATAACAATCATCATCAGCTGGAATTAATGTATGCATCATATTAATATCTGCTTCTGCTTGAGGTTCCACTAATTTTGGATGTTGGGTTCAGAAGTTTTTTCCAAGTTTGTATTTCTTACAGTGCATTGTTTGTGACACTTAACTTCTCTCATTTCAGCATTAAACCGCTAATATCTGCTTTTATTTCAGAAGATCATATAAAGAAAAGGCTTTATTTCAGCTCTCCAAGCCACCCGAGGCTGTGAGTCCAGGCATCACGGTTCCCTTGTGTACTCATGCCAAGACTTTCCAACAAAGTCAAATCGTGATATATGACACAGTATTTGCAATACATGCTGCTTCCATGCAGCCATCTTTCTTCGTCTCTCTCTCTCTCTCTCTCTCTCTCTCTCGCTCTCTCTCTCTCTCTCTATCTATCTATCTATCTATATATATATCTATATATATATATATATATATATATATATATATATATACGTTGGATGGATCTATCCACTTAACAGCTTCGGACTACAGAGAGAAGAATGAGCAAAGTTACTGCCAGCCTCCACTTTTTATTCCACATTAGTAATGCATATTTATACATTGTGGTGACTCATTGGTTAAGGCTCTGAATTACTGATCAGAATATTTGGGGTTTAAGTCCCAGACATATCAAGCTGTTTTCCTGATTGTCTTTTGAGAAAGGCTCTTAACCCTCTCTGTTCCATTGTTGCCATAATATGATTGACCCTGTGTTCTGACCTCAGTTACCTAACAAGCTGTGAAAAATAGAATGTGTGTATAGGTGAAAATTGAAGGTTTCTAAAAATAAAAAAAAAAAGGTTTCTTTCCTTGTTTGGCATTATTAGCCATATAAGATATCACGTACTGTGGCGTTCAATAGATTTACTTTATAAACTTGCACCGCATATTTTCCCCCTTTCTTATTTCCACTTGTTTAGTGGCATTTAACTCACATTCTACCCACTGAGTGTGTTTCTCTCTTGCTGTTATCTCCAGAGAGCATTACAACCCCCCGCACACACACACACACACACACACACACACACACCCCGATCAGTGAATCTGTGGCGACATGCCACTAGTATGGATGAGTAGGTTTTCCTTATCAAGCCATGCTGTGTTCAATGCTGAGTCTGCTCAGTTTGCTGAATATCCACTAATATGAAGGACCACGGCTGCTGATTATGGCTCTTGCTGCGGAATTGGACAACCCGATACACACAGACAGAAAGAGAGAGGGTTTCTTTTCTACCACTGATTTTTCCTGCAGTGACCTCAAGATTTCCAGCAATACCTTGAATCTCACAGCTGCTTTAATTTTTCCCCTGAGCAGATCTGCTGTCCCAAATAGACTGACACCTTCAGTCGGGTTACCTGCAACTGAGGCTTTGGCCTCTCAAATTAAGAACTGTGATCAAATCCAGATTTTTGGAATGCCCTAAGGTAGGAGATGTTCTGGAAATTGTGAGCATATCATTAGGTAGATCCAGGGTATTGCCTGGTTCCAAAAAAATAAAAAATAAAAAAAACAGAAAAATGACTATATACTCTAATAATGCTTGTGGTGTCTATTTAAAAAAAAAAATAAATAAATAATAATAATAATAATAATAATAATAATAATAATAATAATAATAAAATAAATAAAAAAGTTTATTTTCCCCTTTTTTTTCTCTGAGGTGGTTTATGTGAATATATATTCATTTCTGGAGAAAAGTTTAACTCTTTCTCACCAGTCAACTCTATAGTCACTCTTATTGTTTGTGCCAACATTCCCCTTCTTACGAGACTTAAGGCAGCATTTGCCAAACTAATGACAACACTTTGTGTATACTTTCTTGGCTTCAGAAGCTCTAAGCACAGCAGTTCTGTTGTTGCATTTAACTAGCATCTGATCAATACTGAGGACATGAGACCAAAGTGTGAGGTGTATAGAATTTGCAAGCTGAGAGGAAGTAACAGTTTAATAAGCTTTAACATAACAGTTTGGGAGCGATCCATGATTCATTCAATCTTTACAAGAGCTCTTGTCTCAGTTGAAAAAAAAGGTTTCATTGCACGATACTGACACCACCATGCTTTACTATGGGCATGTTCTTTGAGTGGATTACTAGCTTGTTTTTGTGCCAGACAAATTTCGAATTATGACCAAAAAGTTCTATTTTACACAATCATAGTAGATTTTGACTAATGGCTGGGCATAGTTTACGTTCATGGGAAAGTAATGTGGCAGCAAAAATGTGAAAAAAAAAAACATAAGATTGTTGTTAAGGAGTGACCAGTACTTGTCAGGTAGTCCTATTGCCATGGGTATCAAAAATGTCCATGTTTTTTTTTTTTTTTTTGAGGACATCCTGTTCTTGGTAATGTCACTGTAATGCCCATCTTTCTTGTTGATTATGGCTTTCACAGTGTTCCCATTGTATAGCTGCTCTTTTGAAAATTCTTTTGTGCCTCTTCTCCTATCATTACATTTCGATGATGAGATCCTATACATAACCTATCCTAAGGCCCTGGCTTCAGAAATTGGCAAAACCATGGTTTTAACATATTCTACAAAAACAGCTAGTCTTTATTTGGTGTAAAACAGAAGCACTTCATTGATGAAAGGTGTTTGATAAAGGATCATGATGTACAATATGGACAACAGTGTGTGGACTATAAAATCTGTTTGTCCTTTTTGAACAGCCCATTGCACAGTTACTCCTCATTTGCTGTTATAATAACCTCCACTCTTCAGGGAAGATTTTCCAACAGATAGAGTGTGGCTATTCAGATTTGTACTCAATTAACCACAGGAGCGTAAGTCAGGTAATAATGTAGCGTGATGAAGTCTGGATGCAATCAGTGTTCCAGTTCATCCCAATGATGTGCAGTAGGGTTGAGCTTAATGTTCTATAGCAGGCCACTCAAGATCTTCCACTTTAGCTTATGTAAACCATATCTTTATGATGCTTGCTTACGGTGGTTGGAGAACGCACACAAAACATGTACTTCAGTTAAAGTAGAGATACAGTAGGTAAAATATAACCACAGTAAAAGAAAAAGGGCTCCCTTTAAACTTTCACTTGAGTAAAAGTACAAAAGTAATGTACCTATTATAATTTTTGTCACAAGACTCTTGCTAGACTAAATTTATGTGAAAAGACATTAATGTTACTCAGCAGACCAATCTATTAATTGAATGATATTAATGAGTTAAACACTGATTGATATCTATTCAAATGATCATGAGCCCAAAACCTTCTTTTCAACAAGTTGTGGGGTTTCTTCCATTATTTACTGTATTCCTTTCAAAATGTTTATCTTGCTGTTGAACTGACACGGAACAGTATATTCATGCTACATAGATACCACAAAGCAACAATCAAAACAAAACTACCCTGATTGGTGGCTTGCTGTGTGTTTGACCAGTTCCATAATACAAATTATTAATAATAATAATAATAATAATAATAATAATAATAATAATAATAATAACAATAAATAAAAGCTTATGTTAGCTCAAACTAGGAGTATTAAATACAGCAACAGTGTTGGCCTGTTTCATGAGATTTATGTTATGTAATACACTAAAATGGTGAGGCCAATTAAAAAAAAACTTAAATACGGCACTAATTAATTAGAAGAATCATTCACAAAAAGATGTTTTTACATAGAGCACGTTAAAGGTTGCACCAGTTTAATCTGTACTAATGATATCTCAAAGACTGAAGATTTATTCATTAATTAAGGCATAAGCATGGCAAATGAGTGCTCGGTCAGCTTATACTTTCAACAGTGCATTCTACACTAACTGAAAAAGTATAATAATAATGAAAAAAAAAAAAAAAAAAAACTGCATTATTGTATTTAAAGTCCCAAATCAAAAGTGTTTTGAAACAACTTACATCTCAATACCTATATTATGATCTCACAGCTCCATGGCTTTATTAACATGTGTGTATGATACAAGAGATCAAATATAATCCAATGTACTGCTTGCTGAAACAAGTGCTATTTTAAAGTGACCATATTATTGATTTAAACCAAATTTAAAGTGATTCAGGCAAAGTAAAAAAAAAAAAAAGACTAAATAATTATTAAAATTATTCACAAAGAAAAATTTGTTTTTGCATAGAGAACTTTGAATGTTGCACTGTTTTATGTCAAACGATAAGCACAGCAAATGATGCTTAGTGTTGCTTAATCTTTCAAATGTGCATTCTACACTGGGGAAAAAACTCAATGAAATTCTTAAAATCAAAATTTGTTGAAACATATCACATTTTAATACACATATTATGTTCTCACAACTTACACATACAATTGCATGGCTTTATTAACATGTGCACATGAAAACAAATAAACTGCAGTGTACTGTTTTCTGGATCAAGAGCTATTTTAAAGCTGTCGAATAGTAGCCGTATTGTTGCATTAAGCCAAATTTTAAGGGATTCCTGTCATATCGGGGACTAGCAGCAACATATTAGAAATGCCTTTTGCTTTCAGGTTTCATTGTACATTTAAATACAGTACAAATAATAATAATAAAAGAAAATGATAATACTTTTTCTTGTGCTTGCAACTAATAACAAGTCAAGGTGCTTCCAACCAAAACATTTTACCACCTTGGATTCATGAAGCACACATTGGTGACTACTGTGCTGTGAATTAGCTTTACAGACAATAAGCAGGTGTATAATCTAATACAAAATACCTTTAGTTCATAAATATTGTTGTAATGTTTGGACTTACACTGTCATCTCTGAATATAGAGCTAATAAAGAATTTCTGCAAACCACAGAAAGTGTAAATTGTGTTCATTCCCAACCTTAAGGCAATACTGCGAGGTAACCAGAACTATTTTGTCATATACTATTCTCATTTTCTTTTACTTAATTTCATGTAAATAATTAATTTTGAATGTATTTTTTCCATGTGTCGTTATAACTACTTCTCACTTTTCAACTTTCTTCACCTTCATTTCTCCTTTTCACCATTTTATTTTAGTACTTTTATCTTCCAGACAAAGCTGATGCATTTTCATTGCATTTGTAGCTCTGCAGAATTACTACAGTCAAAAATAATTGGATATAACCCTTCTGGTAGACGATCAATGAATCCCCAAAAACTAATCACCGACTAAATTTGCCTCAGCAATCCTCTCATATGTTTTACTCCATTCAGTATGGTGTAGCAGAAGATCCCGCTTTTGAGCAAGGCCATTAGCAGCGTTCATTATTGTGCTGTAAATCATATTGTATTATGTCGAACACCTTGCTAAAATGTCTGGCAAATGTAAATGACCTTCCATGAGAAAAGGAAATTGCTAATAAGTATTGCTATGACACAGATTTCAATGCCCAGTAATAATGCTAAGTGCTTCGAGTGAACAGATAATGCAAGGAAAATGTGTCTTAATGAACTATGCAGGATTCATTAAAAACATAGCTCAGAAGGACGCAGTGTTCGATACCTTATGCAGGTCCTAATGAATAAATGATTATTTTCTTTCCACTAGAGAAGTTTTGGAGGACACAGCATCATGTGACATTTCCAGAAAGAGAAGTGACGTGACATCTGTGTGAGCTTTTTTCATTGAACTAGTGTAGATTATTTACATGGCACTTTAAAGTCCACTGTCATTAAAGTCAATATTGAATAAATAGGCGAGTGGAAATTTGATCACCATGATGAATGTGTGGAATGAGCCTGGAATACAATCCTTTCGAGCTTTACAAGAAAGCTGTGATCATAGTTAATTAAAGAGAGAGGGTGGACTAATTATTCACATCCAATTCCCACCCACAAGATAAATTTCCCCTGCCACAATACAGCCTCGAGTCCAAAGAGGTCAAAAGGCTAACAAATGCTTGCTCGCATGCATGCAGCCCATGGAACCTAATTAAATAGGCTTAATCGTGGTAGCTAAAGTAAATTTATAACATATGACCAGCACTTCATCAACACAGAATTAGGCAAACAAATAAGTATATGAATTCCTGGGAAGAGTCAACTGTTCAGCACAACTGTAATCATTGTAATCCTGATCCTTCCATGAAAATGTTTTAATGAATAATCATGTTTTAACAAAAAAGTCAAAAAGTCATTGGCAAATGTTTCATCTACATCTCTACTGACAGTGCAAGAAAAAATATTCCATACTAGATATTCTCTCTTGTTATGTTCTTTGTATGACTGCATGCTTTGCTACTGGGAGAGAGTAATATGACAGCTTTACGCTGTTCTGTATTCACACACCTGCCAGGCTGTATTCTCGCTAATTAGTCCACCAAGTAAGAATGGTTCTACAGTTTTAGCACCTTTGTTGATGAGGGTTGTGTATAATAAGATGTGTGCACTACCGTTGCAGCATCAGGGCAAGGCACAGAAATACGTAGTTACACAAAAAGCATTTGTTTGTATGAATAGAGCACAGCATTTATTTCTTTTCTCTTGTGTTTGAAATTATTTGTGCACCTATTACCAGACAACTACGATTACAAAAAAAACAAGGTGTTGGAACTTTTTATAATAAGAAGAAAAACTTTATACAACTTTATAACGTTGATATCTCAAAGACTGAAAATGTATTAATGGTTTATTAAGTCATAAGCACAGTAATTGAGTGCTTGGTCTACTTTTAACAGTGCATTCTACACTAACTGAAAAAAAAACAAACAAAAAAAAACCAATCAAAACACCAGCGTTACTGTATTTAATCCCCAAATCAGAAGTGTTTTGAGGCAATATAGAGACAAATAAAGCAAAGTACAAGAATAAAAAAAAAAAAACAGAAAAAGAGCAAATAGTGACGTATAGAGTGGCATGAATGGTTTTGCAGCAATCTTCAGAAGTTCCCAGAGGTGTTTAGTGCTTGTTGACTGCTTTTCCTTCACTCTCCGGTCCAACTCTTCCCAAACCATCTCAACTGGATTTACACAGATCAAGCACAATTTTATAACCACCGATCCGGCATTACATTATGACCACTTGACTAATATTGTGTTTGTCCCCCTTTTGCTGCCGAAACAGTCCTGACCTGTTGAGCATTAACAACTTCTTTAGCATTTTGAGCTACAGGAGCTCATCTGTTGGATCGGACCACATGGGACAGCCTTCACTATCCACATGTATTAATGAGCCTCGGCTGCCCATGACCCTGTCACCGGTTCACCACTGTTCCTTTCTTGAACCACTTTTGTAGATACTGACCACTGCAGACCGGAAACAGCCCAAAAACGTGTCTGTTTTGGAGATGCTTGTCTAGAAAGCCCTTGTTAGACTCACTCAAATCCTCATGCTTGCCCATTTTTCCTGCTTTCAACACATCAACTTTGAGGATAAAATGTTCACTTGCTGCCTAATATATCTCACCAACTAACAGGTGCCATGATGAAGAGATAATCAGTGTTATTTACTTCACCAGTCATAATGTTATAATGTCATGTGGATCTGTGTAATATTGTCTTGTCTAAATGATTGCTTTTAGATTTATGTTTTGTTTTTGTTTTTTTTTTAGTTTTTTGCATGTTTTTGTTTATATATGTTGTTTTATGTAGCATCTCAGGCCTGGGAGAACATTGTTTAGTTTCACTGTGCACTGTACTGTACTGTATATGGTTGAAATGAAAAAAAAAAACAAAAGCCTATTTGAAGACTTGACTTGAACAGGCCTCTGTAAAGAAAACTAGCAAATGCCAGACTAGTGTTTATCTGATCAACAGTAAAGAAAAAAAGCCTATTCTTTCCACTCAGAACACATGGCAGGTGATTTGCTTTTATATTTCAAAGTTTTACGGTTAAGAACACTGTCAGGTAATGAATCGGTTGTGAGTTTTCTTCAGAGATCTGCTTGAATATATAATGTTGCATTGTTTTTCCCAAAAAAATTTAATGAGGGTATTCACGTGGAAAGGATTACATTGACTTTTAAACCATTTCGTGTTTTTTTTTTCCCATGTGTTGATTCCTTTATGACAGAGAATCAATGCAAGATGGAATCAAAATTAATATTTCATCTTGTTAGGGACTGACAGGTTAAAAAATCTTTGTGAACAATAAGAGAAAGTGAATAATTACATTTATAAAGACTAATTAACTGAAACATTTAAAAACATGTTTTGTGAATATGACATGCCAGCACTAATGCAGACAGTTCGATTAGAGAAACGCTAATTGTATCATAAAAAAGGATGCATTAGAGTTGTAGTTAAAAATAATAAATGAACAAAATAGTAAAAAGAAAGTCAAATGAACTATTTTAAATAGACTATAGATAATAGAGTGATGCATAAACATGTACATACAACCTTACTTTAGCATCTTATTGGACAATTATACACTTTACATCAGTTTTGATTTGTTTAAAATTTCCGATTTATTTAAATGAACCTCAGAAAATTTTTACAGTATATTCGACATTGCATTAAATCTGGGAAAGAGGGAGAGAGAAAAAAGTAAAAAAAAAAAAAAAAAAAAAAAAAAAACTTCCAATTTTAAGTAGAATCTCATGTTATTTTGCATCCAAATATCTTTGACCTTGTGGAGTTCAGGTTACAGTATATCTAGCCCTAATAAATAACAAATTCTAAAATGATGTGTTTATGCCTAAATATAACCCAATGTGTTGCGTAAGGTTATATGCAAGGAACTGCCAACTATACCAATAGTCAAGACTTAAAGGAAAAAGCAGCCTAACTTGCATGCCTCTGGTGATTTGAAAATTTCTCACAAGTATTTTAGAAGGCCAGGCACCATTAATAACTAAAAAACAGTCATAAAAAAACATTGTTGTGTGCCATTTTTAATTAATTTCATTTAGTTGATCATATACCATTTTCAATATACTTCTTTTTTTAGGAATAAAAAAATCACTTCTTCTGCATTTTAAGCGTTTATATTTGCTTGTTATCTGAAAGGTGCTACATTTTATGTATTGAAGTAATTTCATAAATAAGGTGCTACCGTACAGATTTAAGTGCACGTATAATACGCAGTTTATGGATGAATGCTAATGGCTAAGGCAAAGTAATGAGCAGGCTGCCACACTATACAGGAAATGCTTTCATAAGGATTTTTTTATATATATTTTTAATATATTATTTGTACCTTCAATCAACCCAGGAGATTTTATTTGGTCTTTAGTTGAATCATTTCCTTATGAGACTTAGGGGCTATTGATTGTTTGGGGCAATACAATAAAAATACAGCTTAAACATTAGAATGGAGTTTTCACACAGTCTTTAGAGTGGTGTGAAAAACAAAAAAAACATTCAATGAGAAGCAGTTTTGCGAGCTGAAATGTCTTGTTGATGAGAGGATAATGGCCAGACAGCGTTCAAGTTCAAGAATGAAGTATTATTCCAAATTTTTTCAAGAAGTAGTAAGAAGGAAAGTCGAAACTAGGCAGTAGACAGACTACAACAGAAAATAGGAACAAAACGCCATCATCAGCTGAACCATTAAAGACAACTAAAGACTTGAAAAGACCTAAAAGACCAGTTCAGAATAAATGGCTTCGTCCAAGAGAGACACATTCATTTAGGTGAAAAATGTAACCAGTATTTTAAGGAGTTTGGATGGAAGATTGCTGTTGGGGAGTGAAACATTCATCCAATTTCCACATTCATTTAGAAGGGAAAGGAAGTCATTAAGGAAATAACAGCAAGAAAATGAACAAATCATCAATAAGTGTGACTACTTTTTAAAATAAAACAGAGCATTTGGCAGTTTGCTGCTCTGGAGCAAACAGCTGTGTATCTACATCATGCCAAAGAGAAAGGACATAAGCCAGTACATCAGAGAAGCAATTAAAGGTCTGTGAACACCAGTCCAGAAGCTTTAGCTCACAGATTGTAGTTATTCTTGGTGGATTTAGATTTTTTTTTTAAAACAATTCAGCTTCAGTGTTATAACTAATTGTGACCAATTTGCTTTCCAGTATTTGCAATTTACTGGATAAGTAAATGGATTTTTCATTTTTTTTTTTCTGGTCACTTTTCCATGTTTGTGTCCATGTGCAACTTTGGCCATGATTTGATCGTCTGAAACAAATTTTGAAAATCCTAAAAGATTCCTTTAATCCTACTCTAAAATCTGTAGTCTTTGATCGCTGGTTTCTTCACTGACAGCAATTAATAGCCGTTGTGATCACTTTTTCCTTACAAATTCTAGCATTGTCAGGAGATTTTACTCTTTCCTGCAGTGTGACTTCTCCTACCATGACTGTCAAACCAAAAACAAATAGGAACAGCACCTCCTGATGACGAACTTCAAACCACCTTAACTCAGGTCAGGTGGACAGACCAACAAAAAGAGACACTTATTGAGTTATGGTGGGAAAATCAGTGTTTGTATGTTTGATTTTTTTTATTATCAAGACATATTATGAAAAAATGAATACTACAGATTGTTTTTGTCTGCTGCTAGCTTCCATTTAGTGAGAGTCTGAACGCATCACGAATTGATGACGCAAAACTTTAGACAAGTCTTTTTATTGTGTGCATCAGTTTTTGACTGTTGTACAGTCTAACATTATGACAACTCAGATCAGTGTGACATGAGGATCATGTTCGTCTAGTCTGAAAAAGCAACAATCATAGATCATAGAAATCTCAGATAGGGTGAAAAAACCTGGAAACTGCAGTGTCTTAACGACATTTCAAAAGGTGGAAATTAATCTTCCATGACCTATTTTGACTTCAAAAAACAAACCATTTGATCCAGGGTGCCCAAGCTTTTGCATATAATGGTATTTTATGGCACACTTTTTTTTTTTTTTGCATAGATAATGTAATAAATCTCATGTTATATTCTATATCTAATACGTTTTACTTCGTGTTACAGTCATATTTAAATATGTCCACCACTTCTCTAACAGCTCTAAGCAAAATTCCCATCCTAGTTCTTACACATCTAATAAACTTCACTGCAGTCTCTAATTTCGTTTGACTTGTCTAAATTTAACAGGAGGATTTATTAGAAGTCACAACACATACGCGTAACACGTTTGATCCTTCGGCGAGCTTAATGACATATGGCGGCCTTTCCACAGGAAAGTCAAACACGATGGGACTTTATTCACCATCACCTCAAGCAGTTAGCCACTGTAATTATTCTACTGATGTTTCTAGATTGGACGCGTCACTTTAAACCCCTGCACCCACAGTGAGTTTACCGCTTTATTATCCTCAGCCTGATCTGAGAACAGCTGTTTGAGAAGAAGTATGGAATGGAAGAATTTCTGGTTATATTTACAAAGAAGTGAGTTAAAAGCGAAACCACAAAAAACATATGCGTATTGCTTGACATAAATAAATAAATAAATAAACAAATAAATAAATAAACAATTTTACAAATAAATTAATTCACTGATTAATAATAATAATAATAATAATAATAATAATAATAATAATAATAATAATAATAATAATAATAATTATTATTATTATTCTTATTATTATTATTATTATTATCATAATCTGTTCACCTCCATAAGAATTCCTGAACAAGGGAACAAGTTTGTGTGTCCATCAACAGATTGTTGTTGTTGTTCTAAATTGAAATAACCTGCTATTTTTTTTTTTATTTGTTTGTTTGTTTGTTCAGTATTTTTTTTTTTTTCATTTATTGTAAAATTAAAAGAATGGTACAAGTGTAATTCTTCAACTACTTCTTTTTCTATTATTATTATTATGATGATGATGATGATGATGATGATGATGATGATGATGATGATGATGATTTATTATTATTAATATTATTATTATTATTATTATTATTATTATTTGTAGTAGTAGTAGCAGTAACTGCGTATTAAGAATCTCAACTTTTTAGTGTTAGTTCTTTTCACAGTTGTGAAGTAAACCAGGTTTCATAAAATAGTTATTTTCTGTGGACATAATAATAATAATAATAATAATAATAATAATAATAATAATAATAATAAT
>JAAIIK010000052.1:4096549-4135376 GCA_014706435.1 Silurus glanis | reverse complement strand
ATAATAATAATAATAATAATAATAATAATAATAATAATAATAATAATTACAATTAAAGCTTGGGTTTATTCAGGCTGTTTGTAGCATTGTACATGTTCTTCACATATGTAAAGTGGATTCTCCCAAATATTTTTAAAGCCTGTTTTTCCCCTCTCATTTTAAACTGACCCTCAGTGAAATTTAATGTTTTATTCATTGGTGATGCAGAATTTGACCTGCCAGCTGACAAGCATATAATGGACTTTCCAACAACCAACACTCATGTTTACACTCATTATAATCTTCAACACACACCCACACACACATATAATATTCTTACACGATTAGCATACAACACTTTTTACCATAACATTAACATTGATATCTTACGCAACTAACATTTATTTAACTACTTAAGACCAAAATGTTTTTAAACTTTCTTTTTCTACTATTTCTCGATTTTTCCTTCATATACTGAAGTATACACACTTTATATGATTTTCTTTTCTACTTTCCTGTTCGCACATCAGACATTCCATTACTTTAACAATTTTGCAAGGGTGGTTACTCCTTCAGGACATGTTCATGCATAATTGGTTATTTGTTTGACATTGAAAATTTTGTAGTCATTTATTTATTTATTTATTTATTTGATGATAAAAAATAATTCACTTGTTGTAAACCCTTACCTTATAAAATCAGTTTTCGTCCTGCAAGCCACAGAGTCATGCCCGTTTTTTTTTTTTTTTTTTTTTGGCTTCTTCTATTATCCATATGGAGCTCGCAGTAGCACTTCAGAACACAAGCAGATGGCAGAGGCTACAAAGCTACAAATCTGAAACGCCAGCCAAGCGCAATGTTCATCGTACTGAGGGCTCACCAATACCTGCTGAACTTCTTAAAGGTATAATGGATACTATTTTTACACATCTGGTATAGGATTTGCTCATGGCTAGCAATCTGGTATGTTCCATCGAGGAAAAGTACTAACAAACACAGACAAACATTTTTTTTCTCCAGCATTCTAAACATAGCAGTTGGCTTTGAACGTTTAGGTAGAAATACAGAGAACCATGTATATTATACTAAATATCGGACTGACACAAGGATTTTAACATTGGAGGGCCTAAAATGTATATTTTAGGACCCAAACTTGGTACAAATGGTTTATTTTACACCAATAGATCTACCTTAATTACACCTTTGAAAACAATTAGATCTTTAAGTCTGCAAGGTCTCTTCTAGGATTGCTTTCCAATTGCCTCCATCCATCCTGTGCTCATTTGTCCCCAGTGTTTGCTAATAAAAAATAAGGAGAATCCCAAAAGTGTTATGCTAGCAATGTCACATTTAGGCCATAAGACTACACTTCCCATCAGCCACTGCATTGTCATGTGTTTCTTAATTACCATTTAAATTGACTTTTTAAATGTGTCACATGTAGATTATAGCACAGTAAAATTCTTTCTTCGCATATTCCAGCAATCTTAGGAGGCTGGGTTCAGAGTGCAGTCTCAGCCATGCTACAGTGCCCCTGGAGCACAGAGGGTTAAGCGCCTTGCTGAAGAGCCTAAGAATGGCAGCGTGGTTGATACTGGGGCTTGACCCACTGACCTTTCAATAAGAAACTCTGAGCCTTAACTATTAAGCTACCACTTATACATATGTATACATATGTATACACATACATACATATATATATATATATATATATATATATATATATAGCTGCAAGTATTGTTTTTAAGTTGTCTCTCTATAGTGACTGTCTTTTCAATCATGACAGTGTTACTATTGTTCCATTTTAGGCTATTTGTTATTTTGTTCTTTGGTTTTATTGTTAATCTAATATATATATTGTAGAAAGTCTCTGCACTTCCGCTCCGCACCTGCTTTTTCCCAGCATGTTTCAAAGTGGGAATGGTGAAAAGCCATGATCAGGTAGTGGATATTTACACCTTTTTGACACCTTTTATAGTTTTTGCAATAAATTTGCAACAAACACACACTATTGTGAGGTATTTTATTAATTTCTACATTTATAAAAAATATATATATACAATAATATATATTTAAAAAAGAAATTGGGTAGTGTATACTAATACAAGTATATAAGTATATATATATATATATATATATATATATATATATATATATATATATATATATATTAAACAGTGCTCCCATCTCTTTCATCATTTCGGATCTGCCTGATTCATCCCATAACCCTACCTCTGGATAAAGTTCTCTTCAACTGGAGACCACTTTGTGCAGCTAGGGATGAACAGCCTAACGATCCATTAAGATCAAGAACTAAGGATGGATTTAGATAATGACTAAGAACCGCAGTTTGCATTAACACTTCTGCATTTAAGCACCTATCATTGAACAGTGCACGGAACATGGATGGACTACCATATATATTCGGTGTCACCCAGATGAGGGTGGGTTCCGTTTTGAGTCTGGTTCCTCTCAAGGTTTCTTCCTCACACAGTCTCAGGGAGATTATTCCTTGCCAAAGTCGCCACTGGATCACTCATTAGGGATAAACTTAAACGAAACAAACTAATAGTCGCTAAACTTATTCAACTTTATTCCAACTTTATATTCCAACGTTATAAGCTCTTTATCTCTGTAAAGCTTCTTTGGAACAATGTTTATTGTAAAAAGCACTCTACAACTAAAGCTGACTTGAATTGAAATAATTGAATATACCAGTACATCTCCAATGACTCATTTCAGTGAAAAGTCCTAAATTCTAGGCAGTGTTAGAAAAACTAAAGACCAGATGTTTGAGTGAACAAATTATCTCTCACTCATGTAGAACTCCAAATTATAGAAGATGGGGTGTGTAAGATCAGAGGGAGCGCCATTGCTTTTTACACAGCCGTACATCTGTGCTCATCTCTGCATGACTTTGAGGGAATTTGTGTATGCAAATGAGAATGTAAACTAATATCTGATTAGAAATTCTGTATGGTTTCACATGACATTTGAAGTAATAAAGAGAACGATTCAAAAAAACTGTTTTACGTCTGGCCTTTGAGCAAGACAGAGCAATGGAAAAGCAAATTACACAAAACCTCAATATACAGTTACTGCAAATCAGTACCTGCATATTAATGTCCTCAGCTCTTTAGAATTCATTTTGGTTAGTGGTTCCTTCTAGTTTCTAGTTTTTAAGTTTTAGTTTTCTAGTTTTTATAGTCGTTAAAGAAACCAGGATTCATGGAGTAGTTATTTGTTGTGGACATGAGCAATTCTTAAAGCTAATACTATATTGCTATGTCATAAATTTAATACCATATTGCCTTGTAATATCCTTTGGTTGATCAATAGCTATAAGCTTCTTCTTTCTTTTTTTTTTTTGAGCAAAGATCAATTCTCATAGCACAGAAACACACTGGAAAACCCATTTTCTAGTTCCCATTTCCCCTAATCACTTTACTCCATTGTGTATTCTTCTTTTCTTCTTCTTCTTCTTCTACTACTTCTTCTTCTCTTGTTTATCTTTAGTTCCTATATATGTAACTTTTGCTAAACCTCCAAGTGTAAATCAGTATAGATCTTCCCTGATCACTAAATTATTTCGCACCACTTCCTCAATATGATTGGAAGGTGATCATTTGTTTTTTAGTCATCGCAGCTGTAACACATGCATGAATGAAAGAATAAATAAATATAAGTTCAGTAGTAATGAAAATAATATTACAGTTTTTCTCAAATGCTAAAACACAAAAGCCAATCCTCTAAACCAAATGACCAGTTGTCTAAACACATTTACTAAATCTAGCCATCATTTTCCAATATCATAAACACATTTCACATGAAGACACAATTCACAAAACACAGTCCTCCGTTCTCATAAATCTTAACACATTTTTCTTTGCTAAAACACAAGTTGCAAAAGAACTCTGCTCATATTCTCAAATGAAAGCTCATGTGATGCAAAATGCTTGCCACAGTCAGCAATATTTGAACACAATGAACACACCTGGTGTCATTCATTACACACAACGACTCAAAATTGAAGACACTTGTTGCTAATGCTGTGACCACATGTACAAAAGCAAGTTCAGAGTGCACAGTTTGCTGAAGATTCCAAACAAACACAATGGATGAAGGCAGAGTCAGGGGAAGAGGAATTCGAGTCAGAGGAGGGAGAAGAGCTGGCCATGGAAGAAGAGGAGCAGGCCAACGAGGAAGAGGAGTTCAAATCAGAGGAGGAAGAGGAGCAGGCCAACAAGGGAGAGGAGAAGGTCCAGGAGGTAGAGCAAGACAACCTCGCACCATCATTACGGACGAGATGCGAGCAACAGTCATTGACCATGTCATTGTCCATGGCATGACAATGGCTGAAGCAGGACTACGAGTCCGTCCAAACCTGAGTAGGTTCACCGTGGCCACCATTATCAGGGCATTCAGACAACACAACAGGTATTGTACTCTATTGCTTTCTTTGTCACACTACAATTTTACAAGTCTGTAAAAGTAGTCTATTGGTTTCAAATCAGTTGTTACTGTATTGTAAAACTGACAACACATGTTTCTTTCTTTAGAGTTGAAAAAATGCCACATAGAGGTGGGAGGGTTGCCATATTTACAGCGGCACAAGAAACCCTCATTGTAAATATGGTTCGTGAGAACAACCTCATCAGACTCCGGGAGATCAGAGACAAAGTCATTGCCGATAATGTCAACTTTGAGAGCATTGATGATGTCAGCTTGGCCACAATAGACCGAGTTCTCCGGCGCCAAAAGATGCGGATGAAACAGGTCTATAGGGTTCCCTTTGAGCGCAACTCTGCGCGACACAAAGACCTACGTTACGAGTATGTGCAAGTAAGTATACATCCATGTTCACAGTACAGTTAGTGGACATACTGTGTTGCTCAGTGGCCTACATTACTTCTGGACAATACTGTGCTACCTGATTGACTGTTGTTCTGAACACCTGTGCACTTTCACATTTTCACAGAGGATATTACAGTTGGACACGATGGCCAGACCTCATGAGTACCTCTTCCTGGATGAGGCTGGCTTCAACCTGCAGAAACGAAGGCAAAGAGGCCGTAACATCATTGGCCAAAGAGCCATCACTGAGGTTCCTGGCCAACGGGGGGGTAATATTACTCTTTGTGCGGCCATGGGTTTGGAGGGGCTTGTCCACCGGAATGCTGTCCTTGGGTCAACACCCAACGTCTCCTCACCTTCCTAGAGGAGCTAAAAGACATCCTCCTGGACCGCCAACAACACCATCCTGGGCCCGCACATCAAATTTATGTGATCATTTGGGACAATGTACGCTTCCACAAAACAAAACAAATCAGAGAGTGGTTCACCACCAACAGTAACCAACACTTTTTAAACGTCTGTCTGCCACCCTACTCCCCTTTCCTGAACCCTATAGAGGAGTTCTTCTCATCATGGAGATGGAAGGTTTATGACAGACAACCATACACTAGAGAGAACCTCCTAAGGGCAATGGAGCTGGCCTGTGTTGACATCCCAGTGGAGGCCTTCCAAGGATGGATTCGCCATTCCAGGGCGTTTTTCCCGCGGTGCCTGGCAAGAGACAATATAGCCTGCGATGTGGATGAGGTGATGTGGCCCGATGCAGCTCAGCGACATGATGCCGCACAGTGATTGTGGTGTGTGTGTGTGGTGTGAATAAAGTAAATAAAAAAACTTCACACCCTGATCATGTTTTCAAGAGCACTGTTGTGTGCAATAGATTCTGTTTTTGCATTGAGTTGTGTTACAGTAGTGTACATGCAGAATTTACTATAGATTTATACTCTTCATATGAAACTCTCAAATTTAAATGCCTAATCCTCTGCAGAGATCTAAGAACATCCATTACTGTAAAGTTTCAAAAATATGCATTGGCAATTATGAAACAAAGAACCTTCTCACAAATTGAGCATTGTGTTTTCAATTGTTTTGCTGTAGTGTGTAATGATGTGTATAGTCTTTACATTTTTGAAAGCTTCGAGCTGCTCTTTTGGTGTGAAAGTTTGAGTTTTGAAGTGAGAAGGTGTGGTTGTGTTTATGTAGCTTTAGAAAAGGGTGTTGTGTTTAGACATTGGGGAACATGGAGGAAACGTTTGTGAAATGTGTTTTAGCATTTGAGAAAAACTGTAATAATAATGCTCTAAATTCACAGTAACATGACAGTTAAGAATTAACAGGAATGTTAAAAAAGTGTGACGTCATTAATTGCTCTATTTAATTAAAGATCATAATTTTTTAACTCCTTGTTAAGGATTCTAGGTTTAAATGATCAATTTCAGGGTGGTAACAGTATCTCTCAAAAGATTGATTTCTTATTTATTGCTATTTCATAGAACATTTACTACATGTTTGGTGACAAACAAAGTTTCCTAATATATGATTTTCATCCCATTTGTTTAAAATAAACTTTCTTTCGGCTTCTCCCATTAGGGGTCGCCACAGCGGATCATCCACATGTTTGATTTGGCACATGTTTTTACGCTGGATGCCCTTCCTAACGCAACCCTCCCCATTTTTTTGGGCTTGGGACCGGCACTAAGAGTGGCTGGGGTAGGTTCCCTGACCGGGGATCGAACCCGGGCCGCAGCGGTGAGAGCGCCGCATCCTAACCACTAGACCACCAGGGGACATCTCATTTGTTTAAAATAATCATAGCAAATTATGTAGATGCCTTTTCTACTGAGTCTCTCACCAGTTGTTGGCTTTACAATAAAAGTGAACTTAAACTAAGAATCGTTTTTTACATGAGGTTTTTGCACATCCTTTTGACTTTATATTATTATCCTGTCTATAACAGAAAACCACCCACACAAACAATCCTACCTAGAATTAATCTAGAAAACCATTCTGCCAATGGGATAACCTGTAAAACACAGACCATAACCAGAGCTGAGGATCAAACTGGGAACACGGAGCTCTAAGATTGCATTCCTCCCCTATTTGCTAGAATGCTCGCTTATAATAAAACATATTATAATGTTTAATGACCCCTCACAGGTCATTTTCACCAGTCAAACAGGCGATGTCCCTGAATAATTCTTTACGCATGGTAGTAAAAGCATAATATATTGTATTCCCGCAATAATGTAAAGTAATGTTTCCAGCCGTGGTCCTGGCAAAGCTCCTGTCCTGCACACTTTTACATTTTTCCCCACACTAACACACAAAGAACTGTTAAACAGGTGATTAGTTACGTCAGGTACGTATATTGTATGGATGAAAAAAATGCAAAAGTGTGCAGGACATGGGGAACTCTAGGGGCAGGGTTGGGAACCTGCGATGTAAAGAATTGAAACAATTAGCAGATTAAACGTAGCCCACAGCAAAATGTCAGAACTGGCAACAACACAATGTTATACGTCAGCTCATCTCACAGCTTCTTAAAAATTCTCCATCCTGATACTGAATTAGTGGAATATCATGGGGTGACCATTTATCTTTGTATTTTGCCTCCTACTATCGATTATTAACATTATAGTGCAAATAATGCGAATTATCCAGTTCTACAAAAAAAAAAAAAAAAAAAAGCTAGATCTGAAGTTTGGTCAGTTCTAAAATCTGGTTGGTCAATAGGTGATAATTCGTTTTCTATCATAGCAGCTGGAATAAATGAATGAGAGAAATGAGTGACTGAATCCACAGATAAACAAATAAATACATATAATTTCAATAGTAATGAAAATAATGTAACAATAATGCTCTAAATTCCCAGTAACATAACACCTAGGTGTTAACAGGAACATAATATAATTATCACAACCATGTTGTTGAGGCTTTTACTGATAAATAATCAGTTTACATCTATTTGACCTTCAACATTTCATCATCATTTCAACAATAAAAACAGGCTCCCAAGTGTTTCCTTCCTTATTTACAGTCCTTTCAAAGAACAATGACTACATGATTGGCTACAAAAAAAGTTTCCTAATATATGAGTCTCATCCCATTTAAAATAATTCTCCCAAAGATAAGTGCGTTCTGTAGATGGCTTCTCTACTGGGTTTTAGTAAACACTAGAATCACTAATGAAGTGTCGGAAAGTGTTAAGCCTTGAAGGTTGTAAGTTCACAGCCCAGCAGCACAAAAGTCAAGTCAAGTCAAGTTTATTTCTATAGCGCTTTTTACAAAAGACATTGTCTCAAAGCAGCTTTAAATAATTTAACAGTTAAAGTGAATGATGTGTATTTACTCTTGATGAGCAGCCATGGCGACTGTGGCAAGGAAAAACTCCCTTAGATGTTATGAGGAAGAAACTTTGAGAAGAACCAGACTCAAAAGGGGAACCCATCCTCATTTGGGTGACATCAAGAGTGTGATTATAGTCTTTAAACAATACAGAACACTGGAGAGTGAGAACTAACATGAGCACTGGAATGTGTGATTATGAGTAATGTCCTTCCTAGAGTCTTATACAGTCAGGAGCTACTGAGCAATAGCTCAACATTTGCGATCATCATAGATCCAACACCAAACTACCACAGGGCCCCTGAGTAAGGTCCTTAAACCTCAACTGCTTAGTTGTATAAAGGAGGTAACTGTAAGTCATTTTGGTGAGGGCATCTGCCAAATGCTGTAAATGTAAATGTTCCTTACTACACTTTCAATTGAACATATCTTGTTATTCAAATGTTTTCATGCAATTGTGGAGATACTCTGGAAAGAGATTTTTTAAAAAGGGAATGCTATCTTTTGACAGTGGCACTGTAGCTAATCGAAAATATCCTAATAATATATGTATTATTCATTGAATCATCAACCAACACCGAAATGCACATTATGAGTCCAACAGCAACTTTACGGATCTCGATCATATATTTACTTTATTTGCTTGCCTAAGAACCACTTGCAAAAGATGATCCCTAATCAAAATGCACAGTAACTGCAGGAGATAATTCCCTCCATTATTTCACAAGGACTTCTTTCTTGCAGTTCTGGCAGATTTTTCATAGTCTGCCTCGCCATGATGGGGAAGGAGCACGCATCCTCATTAAGGCATGCTGTCTTCAGCTCTTAACCTCATCTCTTTGAAATCAGATGAAAAATCCCCTATTTGCATATTCCCCCAACAAAAAAAAAAAAAAAAGTTGCTCATGTTCCTTTTTTCCTTTGGCATCTAGAAAGCAAGAGAGCTTTGATTTCTAACCAGTTAAGGATGGACACAGTTGAGGAAACGACAGCGGATTTTCTTTTAAGGAGCTGAAGGAAAAAAGAAAAAAACAGAATGAGAGAGCTGCAAAAAGGGGGCACTGAGTGTTTCTGTTTTCCAGAGTTTGTGTGTCTGCGTGTCAACACACAAATGTCAAAATGAATCAAATGAAATGTTTTTAATTAGGGCAGAGGGGAGCAAGCATCTCTAAATCAAAGGCACGTGTTAAGGCTTCGACTTGCCTGGAACATCTTTTTTTTTTCTCTGCAAATGTGAGTGTCTGTGTAACACCGGCTGCTCAGGGGCCTGGCTGGGCCTCTCTAGCAAAATGCTTCATTACCTATATTGTATCACCTTTCATTAGCATTCTCATGCTATCCCCTACTGCTCTCTCTAAGAGTGGATCTTGGCAGGCAACATTTTCACTGTGTGCCCATGCGAGCCTGGCATCCTGCAGGCCCGTGTGCCAGCGTCTAATTGGTCCATTCAGCTCTTCCAATCATACCCTGATTAACTATATGTCATTTGTCAATCTAGAAGATCTAGAAAAAAAGTTCAGGGTCTATCTGAGAGCTTTTCAATACAATTCTGATGGCATGGTGTTAATTTTTGCAGCAAATAAGATTTAACACTTTCTTTCTTTCTATGTTTTTCTTTCTTTCTTTCTTCTTTTTCTTTTTAAATCAATGCTGTACTTCCAAGCCTTTAATAATAAACGTGGTTGTTCCAATAAAAAAGGCTATTTTTATTCATCTGTAATCAATCAGGTTTTCACCCCATGGGATTAATATACCAAAGCTTCCGCTCAAACGGCTTGCCAGGGGTGATTTGAAATAGCATGGCAATACTAGATTTATGTAGTGTAATTCACTTGGCACGCACTTCTAATAAATTGTCACCTTCTTCACCTGAACCCCATAAGCGCTAAACACATCATTTACTAGACGTTTCAAGGAAACTCTGTAATACAGAGTACACTTCTAGGCTCAAAAGGGGAACAAAATGATCAAAATATCAAAATATTTGTTGTTAAGGCCTTAACAACAAATTGCCGGTCAGAAAATGTGCAGGATTTAAACACAAACAAATGAAAAATAAGTAAATACAAGCCTTTTCTTCAATTTACTAAAAAAAGTTTGTGTGTAAAAAAGTTCTTATCTTCTTTTTTTTTGCAGGAAGAAGAGTCAGAGTTGTTCAATTTAATGTTGATCAGCTTCAACAAGTGGACGAGTAGTTGGAAAGTTCTGTAATTTCAAGCACGTATTGTTACACTTAAACTATGCATATATTGTATCAATAAGGTCAGGGTTACAGATGACCAATTCAGTCACAACTACTGCATTACAAAAATTCAGCTTTGGCACAGATGAATACACTATTTAAAACATCTATTTAGAGCTGAGTTGCACTTTCAACAATTATAAGTGCTTAACAATCGGAAAGACTAATTGGTTTGTGCAAATGTTATACTCCTTGAAATGTACTGTAAATCAGCCCTACTGCTTTATTTATAGAGATATATTTAATGGAAATAATGGAAATAATAGGCATATCACTTCTCTACAAGTATATACAGCTTATCAGTGTAGCAATTTTCATAGCAAGTTCTATATCCTGATATCCAATCCTACTAATGCTACTGACATAATGTTAACAAAATCCTTGCACATTTCCACATCCATTTATTGTATTTTATTATTATTCCATTTTGTTCATTTTTTGTGTTTACTTTTTTTTTTTGGGAGGGGGGGTGGTTTGGGGGTAATGGGGTCTTCAAAATGTCTGTTTAATAGAATTGCCTTCCGGACAATTTGACTTAGATAGAGCTGTACACTTTTTCCCAAAAATGTTTGCATCTTTGAACCAATGAATCAATTTATCAAGTAATAGGTATTCTATATACAGGTACACATATGTTTGTGGATAATCAACACCTGACCTATAATACCCTCCACTCTTCTGGCAAGTTGTTCCAATAGATTTTTTTAAAATGTGTAGTTGTGGAGATTTGTGGTCATTCAGCCACGAGGGTGTTAGTAAAATGAGGTACCTATATAGACTAAATGGACAACAGTATTTTGACACCTGACTCTTCTTCAGCCAAATGTGGTTCTTCCCCAAACTGTTATCGCAAAGCCAAAGGCACACAATTTGACAGGGTTTGTTTGGGTGTGGCAGCATGAAATTGTCAAATTATTTGAACTACAGTAGAAGACCAAACCTATTCCAGAATGACAATGCCCCAGTGCACAAAGCAAACTTAATGAAGATATGCTTTGCATGGGATCAGTTCACTCCAGACATTTCTTCACCAGTCTTTACAAACCCGGATATTTTTTTGGAAATCTTAGTTGAAGGAGCAGCTGCTCTCTATGGTACATGGAGGAGACGCCGGCAAGGGAAGCGTGGCGGTGCGATAGTGAAGCTACAACCCAGGGGATTTAGAACTGTGCTCCCATTGATTTACCTAGCAAACCTCTGCTCATTGCCGGACAAAATGGACTGATTCTTCTTAACGAAACAAACAAAGACTTTGCATGCTTTGCTGCTCTCTGTTTTACCGAAACTTGGCTCAGTTACTCAATCCCGGACAGCAGAATACTTCTCTCGGGCTTCCACTTACACGGAAAAATGGGTAAAATGAAAGGTAGCGGAATCTGTTTTTACATTAATGAATGTTGGAGTACAGATGCAACAATGCTTAATAAATACTGCAGCCCAAACTTGAAATCACTGTTCATAAACTGTAAACCCTTTTGTTCACCGCAGGAATTTTCTTCATTCATTCTGATCAGAGTTTACATTCCACCGCAGGCCAATGTGAGTGATGCACTGCAAAACCTGGCAAACCAAATATCCAGCTTGGAGCAAAAACATCCGAATTCTCTTTTTATTATCCTTAGAGACTTTAACAGAGCAAAACTAACACTTGAACTTTCAAAATACAGGCAGCATATTAATTGTCCCACAAGAGAGAAAAACACACTGGATCATTGCTACACAATTCTAAAGGACGCACATCGCTCTGTACCCCGGGCAGCCTTGGGGAACTCTGAGCACTGCTTGGTTCGTCTTATTTCAACATACAGGCAGAAACTGAAATCTGCTAAGCCTGTAGTCAAAACAGTGAAGAGATGGACCAGTGAGGCAAAGCAGGAACTACAAGACTGCTTTGACTGCACTGATTGGAGTATCTTTGAGGCTGGAACTGACAGCCTGGATGAACTGACTGACACTATGACATCTTACATCAGTTTTTGTGAAGATGTGTGTGTGCCAACCGAAACCTTCTGCAAATTCATTAACAACAAGCCATGATTCACAGGCAAACTAAAAAAAAAAAATTGACATCCCAAGCAATATGCCTACAGAGGGAAGGACATAGCACTGTATAAGCAGGCCAGGAATCTACTGACAAAAGAGATCAGAATAGCCAAAAGAAGCTACTCTGAAAAGCTGAAAAGCATGTTTTCAGCTAACAATTCTGCATCAGTATTGAAACGCCTGCAAGATATCACAAACTACAGGAGACTACCCCTCCAAACTGAAGGAAACAAAGACCTAGCTGACAACCTCCACACCTTCTACTGCAGGTTTGAGAACAATATCTTCACACCTCTTTTTCAACCCAGCCCACTGTCTGCCCCCATCACACTTCTCGGAACCCCTCTAACAACTACTCCCAGCACTCAAGTTGCGCTCAAGATCTGTGAAGATGATGTGAATCAGCTCTTTCAGAGACTGAAGTCAAGGAAAGCTCCCAGCCCAGATGGTGTCTCCCTCTCCTGTCTCAAAGCATGTGTTGACCAACTATCTTCACCTATATCTTCAACAGATCACTGGATCTGTGTGAGGTCCACATCTTTCCACAATCCTCCCGGTCCCCAAGAAAACCTCCAACACTTGACTGAATGACTACAGGCCTGTTGCTCTGACATCTGTTGTCATGAAGACCTTTGAGCAGCTGCTATTGACCCACCTAAAATCTGTAACAGAACAGTTGCTGGATCCCCTACAGTTTGCCTACTGAGCAAACAGATTGGTGGATGATGCAGTAAACATGGGGCTGCACTACATTCTGCAACACCTTGACTGCCCAGGGACATATGCCCGGATTCTGTTTGTTGACTTCAGTTCAGCTTTTAATACAATAATTTCAGAAATTCTCCACTCCGAACTCCTAAAACTCACTATACCCCCTGCCATCTGTCACCAGCTTCCTGACAGGCAGAAAACAACAGGTGAGACTGGGAGGTATTACCTCCAATATTCAGAAAGTTAGACTGGTGCTCCTCAGGGATGTGTCCTCTCCCCACTGCTATTCTCCCTTTACACTAATGACTGCACGTCAAGTGACCCAACTGTTAAACTCCTGAAATTTGCAGACAATACTATGGTCATCAGACTCATCCAAGATGGCAACGAGTCTGGTCTGCATATCATCAGGAGGTGACGTGTCTGGTGCTATATTGCAGTCAGAACAGCCTAGAGCTAAACACAATCAAAACTGTGGAGATGATAGTGGACATCAGGAAACACCCCTCAACACTACTTCTCACAATATCCAACAGCCCTATGCCATCTGTGGAGACCTTTAAGTTTCTGGCACTACCGTTTCCCAAGACCTGAAATAGGAGTCCAACATAAAATCCTTTCTCAAAAAGGCACAGCAGAAGATTTACTTTCTACGCCGATTACGGAAGTATGGTCTGCCACAGGAGCTGTTGATGCAGTTCTACACTGCAGTCATTGAATCTGTCCCTTGCACATCCATCACCATCTGGTTTTGAGCAGCAAAACAACAGTACAGGAACAGTATGCAACACAGTTAAAACAGCAGAAAAAATAATTGGTGCTCCGCTGCCCACTTTCCAGGACTTGTACCATACAAGAACCAGAACCCAAGCAGGAAAAATTACCACTAGCCTTTCGCACCCTGGACAACCTCTTTCAGCTCTTCCCTTCTGTCAGGCGCTACAGAACTTTCCAAAACTGCCACACACCGGAACAGTTTTTTTTCCCCAGGCAATCACCCTCATTAACAACTCACCATAATTATATTCCCTGCTTCATACCTATAAGTACTGCATTATCAGAACTGTCAGTCATCACATATCCTACCTGATGCACAATACTGTTATTTGCACAACCATGCACTCTCATATGTACATTAGTGATCTGTCATATACTCTGTATCCCTATTTAATACTCATACTGTCTATATTGTCTCCCATTGTCTTTTTTGACTCGTATAGTCTGTTTTGTCTTGTCTGTATTGTCTTGTATAGTGAAAGCTCAATGTTATTTATGCCTGTACTTTTGAGAGTCACTAACGGCGGAAACCAAAATTCCTTGTGTGTGTTACCACACTTGACCAATAAACCTGATTTTGATTCTGATATATAGTGTATATAAATACATCTTAATTCCACTGCAGAGAAACATATTTTCCCCCAAAATGTATGAATGGCAAATTTTGATGTCATCACAATGAGTCTCAATGACATTCAGTCTCAGCAACAAAGACATTCTCAAGCATGCAGTGCCAGTCTTTGTTTGCCTAAATTATCCCCTGACCTCACATCATGTGTCTTTTTTTGGTAAATCATCAAAGATTTTCTGTCCAACTTTGATGAGCTACAAGCAAGAAATACAGCTGCTACTGAATACTCTCATGTGAATGTCTTGCAGCATAAATGGCAGTTGGAATATGTGTGTTTAAATCACAATTAGACTTTTCGACAGTTCTTCCTTTACCGCAAATGCAGGAAGTTAACTTGGCTATTGTTCCTAATGCTTTTTTAAAGTTCAATAGATCTTTGCGTTTGCTTGACAAAATACTTACTTTTTCCAGACTTTTGTTGCCCCATCCCAACTTTTCTGAGATGTTTTACAGTCAGCAAATTAAAAATTACCTTATTTTATCTATCAATTGATATGTTTCTTCAGTGGTATATTTTCTATGTTCTATTTGGAATAAAATGTGTGTTGATGAGATTTGACAATTATTGGATTTTATTTTTATTTACATTAAAACCAGTGTCCCAACCTTTTTGTAATAAGGTTGTAAATACACAGTTGAAATAGTGGCATCTCTGCTCAGTCAGACCTGCTTACCTGCTTTTCTATCATTAAACCTACATTTTTAATTTTAATTAAATGTAATTTTTAAATTTTTTTTTTTACATTTTAGTATTGGAAAGATTTATTTTTAAGATAAGATAAAATAAGATATACTCGCATGTTTGTCCCACAGTGGGGAAATTTCTGTGTT
Organism: Silurus glanis; assembly: GCA_014706435.1. NCBI lineage: Eukaryota > Metazoa > Chordata > Actinopteri > Siluriformes > Siluridae > Silurus > Silurus glanis. Next base: position 4,119,963 of record JAAIIK010000052.1, on the reverse strand, counting down.
ACAGCAGCAAAGACAAATAAATGTGCAAATATATATATATATATATATATATATAAAAAAAAAAAAAAAAAAAAAAAAAAAAAAAGTAGAAAAAGAAAACAGTATATACATCACAGTGTATAAATACAAAAGAAAAAGAGACCACCAATAAGTAGCAATAAGTAATAATTAGTTATATACTTATGTATTTATTAGTTATATATACTTATTCTTTACTTATAGTAAGTAATAATACGTTTTCCATCAATCACTCAAAATTATAATATTCATTTTATTCTGTTCAAACAATTTCACATTCCCTTGTCAGGATTATGGACAGATACTAGATTTCCTAGTTAATTTAGGTGGTCACATGTCACGAATAAGTCACACCTGTTCTTTGTCACCCTGATTAGTACGTCTATAGATTCTCACATTTCATTGCACTCTTTGTCTAACGTTCGTCTTTCACGGTTGTTGGTAGTGGTTTAGCCATTCTCATGGTTGTTTTAGATTTATGGTATTTGGCAGGCACCCTTATCCAGAGTGACCTACATTCATCTCATTTATATAAATGAGCAATTGAGAGGTAAGGGTCTTGATCAAGGGCCCAACAGCTTGGATTCGAATTTACGTCTATTGCCTCATCCATCGTCTATGATTCGCAATTTATAGTATTTGATGTTTGTTTCATAATCTTAGTTACTTTGTTTTTCTTCATATTTGAAGTTTAAATGCAAAGTAATATATGCAGTTGCATTCACCTCCTTCTGTTTACATGACATCCCTTTTACAAATCAATTCTTGCAAGATTCAAAGCATGCTGACTTGACATTGCAAAAGAATATTAAACCTATTGATAAATGAATACTAAATGAAAGCTTTGCTTTGTGTGAATGTATTTTATTATTTGATTTCTGTTTTCTATATCTGCGTTTTGTCCCACTAATACTATGCTGTAACAGACTACTAACCAAAACCGACATTAAGCATTCGCCCTTTGCACTATAGGGGATTGTTTTCTACATTTTTCATCAAATTGCATTTTTATAATAAAGCCTTACAAAGAGTGTGCAGTGAATAAGAACTTGATACAGCAACAGAATGTTAACTACTAATCTCTACGATATTTTTCTAAGTGACCATTTCCTGTCGGCCTCTATAAAAAAAATATATAATAGACAGTCATTAAACACAATCTGAGGCAGTTGCTCTGAAGGGCTCATGCCAAAATACAATGTCTTCTTTGTTTTAATTCCATGTTGCGAGGCACCACCCTTCAAATTGTTTTTAGAATTGATCTCCTGATGAGCACTGGAGCTGTAGGAACGGGGCAACAAAGGCCTCAAGCTGAGCCAGGAAAACAAAAAGCGATAAGAAGTGCTGCTGCGTGAGTGTGCGATAGCTATTTCACAGTGGGTGAGATCACTGATACCATACAAGTTACTGGCAAACAATCACCCCAGAGCCAGGATAGAATTTCAATTGCTAGTGTTTAGACCAGCTTCCTCCCGTTCGTGCTTCGCACAGCCATGTGGCTGCCATGGTCGGTACTGCCATGAGTCCTTTTCAATCTAAAGGGCTCTGCAAAGTGCTGGGAAATTAGTGTTAAATAACACAATGAGCACATAAATTGTAGGGTCTTGAAACAATCTACACATACCTTAGGTCTCATGATTATGTTTCCATACATAATCCAACAAGCATGTATAAGAATTTTACTAGTTATTGTGAAAACAATAAAATGGTTCAAGCCGTAGTTTCTTTTGTATTTTCTTTATTCATGTCAATTAGACCCTTATTATTCCCTCACATGAATTCCAATAGAAAAACTGATTAAAAGAAAAGGTCAGAGTTGTTCTTAGTTGTGTTTACCAACCATTTTTCTTCATGCAGGGATGTCCATAATAATTTTTCAGACAAAAAAAAAACCAAGCAAATTCAGATAATGACTGCACTGTGAGAAAGGAAGTATTTAACTTAAGTATTTGTATTTTTGTACAACTGCTGTAGTAGAAAAGTGTGTGGTTATGTAGTATATATATCCAATAGTTTGTGGACACCTGGTCATAAGCATGGTATGTGATTTATAAGCATCACATTCCACATTTAGTTCCAATTTGCACTTATATTTTCCTTCACTCTTCTGGGAAGATGTTTCACTACATCTTGGCATGTGCTTGTGAACATTTGTGCTCATTCGGACACAAGGGTATTAGTACAGTTAGATACTGATGTAGGTGAGGTGAGGAGGCCTGGGGTGCACTCAAAATTTCAATTCATTCCAAAGGTGTTCAATTGGGTTGAGGTCAGTGATCTATAACAGGAGATCTTCCACTTCAACCCATGTAAACCATATCTTCATAGAGTTTGCTTTGTGCACAGGGTCATTGTCATGCTGGAACAGGTTTGGTTCTACTAGTTCAAAGTGAAGGAAAAAGTTTCATGCTACTGCATCCAGTGTCACCCTGTGCAATTGTGTGCCTTCAGCTTTGCGTTAACAGTTTGGGAAAGAACCACATATGGTTGGGTAAATCAAGTGTCCCAATAGTTTTGTCCATATAGTGTATCTCTTAAATGGAGAAACTAAGCATATAAGACTACCGTATTTTTCGGACTATAAGCCGTTACTTTTTACCTACGCTTTGAAGCCCGCGGCTTAAACAACGAAGCGGCTAATTTATGAATTTTCCCTGGCTTTTTCTTTTTTTTAAAACCTGTGTAAAGTACATTAGTGTAGACACCTGCGGCTTATAGACAGGTGCGGCTTATTTATGTTAAAAATAAAAATATTTGTAAAATTCAGTGGCTTATATATGGGTGCGCTTAATAGTCCGGAAATTACGGTAAGTAGACATTATGATTCAATAACTCTTCTTGACCTGATATAGACCAGATGAATTTTATTATCCTGATATGTAAAACCTTTGAATTCATAAAGTGTGTACAGTTCTTATATTTTCTTGACTGTATTTGTAGTGGAAACCATTAGAATTTCTGCAAAATGTTATTTAGTTATTTATTAATTTGTCAAATAGAGCTTGTCAATGAAGATGAAAAATAAAGAAAAAAATCCAATATCACCATTGGCACTTTTAAGGGGAACAAACAAATCAATAGCCAGTTAGCAGTCATGCTATAAAGAAAGTTATTCTTTGGGATCTATTTCTGCAAACAGAGCAAAAACCACCATTCCCACCAAATAATTTAGCCAATATTGTACAGTCGATATCTTATACCAAAAGAGTCCAAAAAGAGAATTAGATATTGTGTAACATTAGTTTCATATATTTGACTTTTGAGAAGGAAAAATATCTCAACAGGAAATAATTTAATCCAAATTTAATATCTGCATATGCACTGTTGGACCTTGCTGATGGATTTACAATTGCTAGATCTGACACTAGTAGAGCAGATGATTGATGATTGATAAAGAAATAATTTACTAATGTGCTTCTAAACAACTATCTGAGTTGGAGTATGATTTCTAAGTCAGAGCTTCATTGTAGGATGATATTATGGGATTTTATGCACTATACTTGCCTATTCACTTACCATACTTTATCTGCCTGGGTTTACTTCAAGCTATCTGGTTTCCTTTCACCTCCCAAAAACATGTCAATGGTTGGATTAGCTAAGATAAATTGCTCCTAGTGAGATGTGTGAGTGTGTCTGCATGTGCCTGGTGCCCAGAGATGGACTGGCATCCCATTCATACTGTATTCTCACCCTATGCCCGGTAGTCACAGCATTAGTAAATGACCTATAGATTCATTTCTCTGCCCATTTCTGTCAACACCGTTGAGCGATTGAATAATAAAAGGGAAAATATCACCCTCTTAAGCTGTATTTCAATGTTTTATTTCAACCTTGGCGGAGACAGACTTTCCTTGCACATGGTGATTTCGGCGTAATGTGGTTTACTGCATTGCATTCCACATAGTAGATTGTCATGTCATAGGAGAAAAAGGTGTACATTCACTTCGGATATAATTCTATTAAGCTAAAAATGGATGGAAGAAAAGCTCACGAGTATCCTGAATATGTCCTTTGCCCTTGTACTATTCTCTCAAATGCTCTCCTTTGCCTATAAACGTTCATTGACTGAACATTAATGGAATTCTGATGTTTGTAAAGTCTCCTCTTGTGTGCAGAATTGTGAAACTGGATGTTATAATGATGATGTCTTGAATATAAAGTGACTGTGATTCATTATGTATGCAATAAGCAGGTACTAAGGGCTCCCAAAAGAAAGGCAGCTGAGGATTTGGACCCTCTTAATAGGCTCCCTGAGGTCTCTGACGTTAAGGGGAACGGTTGAATGCAGTTTTTTTTTTTCTCTCTTTGGTAAGACCGATTTATTTAATTTGTGATTATTTGATTATGATCCATGTCTTAATGCCTTCTATTTTTAAGTGTTTTTTTCTTAACCAAGGCACACGCTTCAAAAATTCTTGATAATTTTTAAAGAAAAAAAAAAGTCAGGATTATTTTTTTCTGGAGTAGTCCCCAGACCTGGTCAAGACAAAGCAAACAAACGAAAAAAGTTCACTCTTCGGTGAACAAAATGGTGCAAGCACAGAATTAATTTAATTATCTTAAACACAAAGCACTGGTCAAGCAGTGAGAAAAAAATCTCTCTGCTCTATTAATGCTGCTTCAATTTATGAGCTTGTTATCAAATGTGGAAGATAAGCAAATAATGACTAATTTTTCAAGGCAAAAAAAAAAAAAACATCCCAGAGGATATTTGTGTTACTTTGAATTAGGAGGATTTTGTGTTCGTTTCACCTCAAACTTTCAAATCATTATTATGCTTGTACAAAAAAGACTATCAAAATGAATTTCTCTGTACTTAGCTTTTTAACAGGTGGTCTCATGAGTGCTTATGTTTAATTATTGTTAAGATTCTGAACAGAAATTTAGTTGTTAAGACCATTCAAATATTAATATTTTAGGATTTTAGGATTAGCCCTTTTATAATCAGGATTGTAAAACAATCAGTTGCAACTGCCAATAATTTGAAGCTATTTGTTTACAGTTAACATCATATATATATATATATATATATATATATATATATGTTACATGAAGCCTGACAAAAAGTACACTAGCTGATATTATTGGATGGAACATTTTATTTATTTTAATATATAAGGCAACTGTGTAGTTATATTATATATATTTATTTTATAATGTTAAAATGATTAGATTTTATGCCTACAAAAATGTATTTTTAGTTAAAAAATATAGCATATATGGACTACTACATTACTATTAACATTACATCTACCGTAGCTAGTTAAAAATGCCTAGTAACTTTAGCTTAGCCTGAAATAAAAATATATTGAGATATAATTTATTTTATAAAAAGAAAATACATGGCAAAAAATATGAATAAAAAATAGATTCATATATTTAATTCATTTGTATTGAATAGATTTAAAAAAATAAATAATAGAAACTTCCAATATGGCTGTACTGAAAGTTGCCATACCATAAGTACCATAAATTTAACCAGCAGAGGGAACTCAGTAAGCTTTAAGTAAAATTCTATGTTGGATATTCATAAGCCATAGTTTCTAAATATGCATAGTTATCATGTATGTTTGTTCTAGAGAAAAGGTGTTGACTGGGCCTTTGTGCTTATTTGAAAACACAGACACTTTGACCATTACAACTTGGGTGGATAAGAGCTTATGCCATAATGTTTTGAGTTAATCCATACTGGACTTGCAAAGCTACAAACTGAAGTTTTAATTCAGACATTACAAAAATGTAAACACTTGAATTTACTATATTGCAATTACTTTTTGTGCATTTCAAGTTGCTTCTCTGAAAGGGATTTTAGTGTTGTAACTGTATAAATATTTGAAAACTAGTTCATGTTGCCATTGGTTTGATTATCAGTGAACTGTATGAACCTGTCTGTTTTTTGGGGATAAAAATGAATCCAGACCAGTCCTACAAGATGTCCAGTTAGAATCCTGGTCAATCATTGTGTAAAGGACTTGATTGCACAAGCATGTTTGAACTCGGGTCTTCCATTAAATGCCATTCAACAAGCACTATAGTTCCATCTGAGTGGCACTAGGAGGAGTGCTACTTGTGGACATTTGTCGAGTGGTGACATGGAGTCATCGTGTACTGTTGGATTTTGCCGTTTGTTGCTTTGTAACAGCCCATGTACCGAGATCAAGTGATTTTCCCCCTGAGTACAATATAGCATTAAGAGTGATTCCTATCCACAAAATGGGACAATATTATCATCATGAGTAATTCTCATGATCACTGCTTCATCATGCCTACTTTTTGCATTTTTTCTGACAAGAACCACTACCAGGACATAATATAAATCCGTGTGATAATACACTCTGCCAGGGGAAACATCCTTCAAAAGAATTCAGAAATATCAGAAACCAAGGAGAGTTTCTGAAACACACAAACATGTTTATTTTGTTTAACAAACTGGGCAATTTAATGGGATGAAAATTTACCTTGACCAAAGAAATATATGAATATACAGATTTTAAACTCAATTCTTTATTTAAAAAGCCTCTTTTAGTATGAATAACGGCTGGAAAGTTAGTATTTCCAAGTATTTAGCTGAAAATATTTTGCCATGCCTTTTGTACAACTTTGCTAAAAATGTTCTTCACGTTGGGAAAGTTAGTATTTCCAAGTAAAAAAACTTTCTTTCGGCTTCTCCCGTTAGGGGTCACCACAGCGGACCATCCGCATGTTTGATTTGGCACATGTTTTTACGCTGGATGCCCTTCCTAACGCAACCTTCCCTATTTATCCGGGCTTGGGACCGGCACTAAGAGTGGCTGGGGATGGTTCCCTGACCGGGGCTCGAACCCGGGTCGTAGCTGTGAGAGCACCGCAGCCTAACCACTAGACCACCAGGGGACTTAAAGTTACTATTTCCAAGTATTTAGCTGAAAAAATTTTGCCATGCCTTTTGTAGAACTTTGCTAAAAAATTTTCTTCACTAATCGGATTTTACTTTCTGACCTTGTGATCCAGTATAGACATCAGAGCTGACCATGTCATGCCCAAGCCACATCATATTGAAACCCTATGTTTCTTTTATGAACCAACTTGTCACCAGGAGCAGTGTCAAGTCTACTGACATTGCATTTAAGGTGTTTATAATAGATATAAAGTGCTTGTGTTAGCCTGACGTCTGAGAGTGACAAGAGCTTTCAGCACAGTATTGGTATCGATTGGCTCCAAGAGTGAAGAAAGCACAGTGTAAAACTAGGGTAATGAAATCCGTGTGAAGAAATCCTTGTGTTATTGGAAAGATGGGAGTAGACATTGGGTCTACTAATTTCAGATGTGTCAGGGCAATAAAACTAAAATGTTTGCATTAGGTAATACCAACTTGGCCAGATGCAAAAAGGGCAGAAAACAAAATGAACTTGATGAAATATCTTCACAAAGACAGCAGCTTCGGTATCTCTTCAACGGCTTGTTACGTACCTAGAAAACAATAAGAACAGCTGTGAGCTATCAAGTTGTTCTAGAAAGAAGAGAATGTGATGAGGCTTTAGAGAAGCCAGGCTCGATTAAACATATCTGGGAATCTAAAAATACTGAAGATGATTAAAATTGGGCCCCAATCAATTATTCTTAGAAAAAAAAAAAATAAAAAAAAAAATAAAATAAAATAAAAAATATATATATATATATATATATATATATATATATTCTAATGGAACAATGACTGATTTCTTGCACACTCAAAATTCTGCAAAGTTTAGCCATGTTTGAATCTGAAACTTTTAATATATGAATAACTCTTGTAGCTTCAATAAACACTACACAAACACTAAAAAAGATTATCACATCTTACAAACATGTCACACAAGGTTGAATCTGGAACCAGAAGGTGCACTGTAACATTTTGTTGTTAAATGTTGGGTCATTTTTTACATTATTTTACTGTGTATTCAGGTTTATATGCTATATGGCTGTAAATGTAGAGTAATTTTTTATTTGCATTTGCTTTTTCACTAAGGCAGTATCATACTCTAAAATCACTGCAATCTTATTTCTGGGATTGATTGTAATGCTAAATTCAAGTTCCAGAAGTTTCTATGTCTATCAAATACATTTTAAAACCTTTTCTGATGGTGGGAACAGAGGTATGTACTCAAGTTTGTACTGCAGCCAAACATGATTGTCTTAAATTTAAACTTTTTTTTAAATAAGAAAAAAATTTTCATGTTGATAATTTAAGCTTGTACTGGGTGAGTTTTCGGGTTATTTTATAGCTTTTAAGAGTTTCGAAGTGTGAAAAGGTGAATAAATATTTATTTAGTATTCATATATAGTCAATCTTTCTTGGAGTTTTGTATTTGACTCATGGTTCTACTTTTTTCATTTACTTTGTTCAAAACACTTTACCTGGTAACTCTGATCTTTCATTGAACAAAATAAAATGTACCATATGTCATTAATACAACCTGGTTTAAAAAAAAAATCTAATACGTGTTTATTGTTTTTTTTTTTTTTCCCCCATAGATTTAATTCCTGTTTACATTTATAAAGAGCATATGTTAATAATTTGACTATTTTAAAATAGAAAAGCATGTCACATTGCAATATCCTATCTTCTTTCTTTAAAAAAAAAAAAACTAAATTAATCTTAATTTAATGAAAGATTAACAATCTAGTCTCTAAGGGATTATACAGCAAACTTTCTTCATGCTAAATTAAGGAATGACGACTGTGTTTACAATGGGGATTTCCCAAAGGAGAGAGTTTGGATAAGTTTTAAGAAAGAACTTGGACTGAATCCATCATTTAAATTAACAGGAAGTTGATTAAATAAAATCACTTTTAATTAAACTCTTGAATAAGCCCCCTGAACACTGTTAGTTTATATATGACGTCATTTCATCAAGACCTTTTTGCCAGACGCAGCAAGACTTGCTGTGCATAAGTATTTACCCAGTAGCTTTTAAGTCCCTGGTAAGCCATCATATTGCCATGTTAGTGTTTGAATGTGACAATGTTCTGGAAAGTTATCAATTGAGGTTTGGTTATTGTTGCTGCTGTTATCATTTTAGGCAACCAGTATAAATGTGTCCAGACTAAAATCTTTAGAAATGTTAGGTAGCTAATAATAATTTATTTTTCACATACTGTACTATTATCACCTGAAATGGAATTAATTAGAACTCATTTATTTATTATCTTTATTAAGTGCTTTTTTCTTGACTGGGTATCAGTGGCTCTATAAGTGATCCCAGAAACACTAGGTGAAAAGCAGGAATACACCCTGGGAGGGATACTAGTCCTCCACAGAGCATGATGAACACACATTTTATATTCACACACACATTCAGTCCTATTGGCTATTTAGAGTATCCAATTCCTCTTCTGGCATGAGGGACAAAAATGGAGAATGTGAACCAACCCTCCACCCAGACAAAATGCACAGGATCATACCAAGTTTGGAATCCAACTGAGGGCCTGGAGCTGTGAGGCAGCAAGGCCACCCGCAGTATCCCTGTGCTAATAATCGAGAATGTATACCCTAAATCTATACAAAAGACCAGTTAATATTGAATCAGAGAAAATACATCTATGGTGTAGTCAGAAAGTCAGAATGGCAAAATTACTTACATATCAGCACACCACATGATTTATTGGCATTCCTTAATTGAACTTTCACATTTTTATTGAAATCTTCAGAACCATGGTGTGACTTAACTAGAGTTTAACTACATAGGTAATCACCACTATCCATGGTTACAGTAGTTCAGGTGCATCCAATGGGCATTGGACATGATCGCAGTATAAATAGGTTAAAGAAGCTAACAGCGTCCTAAAGGTCAACTGAAGTATCACTGAAGAATCTCAGGTTTGGTTATTAAAAACTTCGACGTTTTGAAGATTCCTCAGAGCAACTTCCTCTATCAACATCTCATTCCATAATCACTCCCCATCTACTAGTATAGTTCCCTTTACTCTTCTGGGAAGATGTTCCACTAGATTTTGGAGTGTGCCTGTGGAAATTTGTTTTAATTCAGCCACAATGGTGTTGGTAAACCCAGGTACTGATGTAGGGTAAAGAGGCCTGGGATGCAGTCAACGTTCTAATTTATCCCAAAGTTGTTCAGTAAGTTTGAGGTCAGAGCTCTATAGCAGACCACTCGGGATCTTCCATTCCAACCCATGCAAACAATATTTTCATGGAGCTGGTTTTGTGAACAGGGTGTTACGTCTCAATCTAGGGTTGGGCTGCACAGAGTGATTAAAGGCAAGGGGTGGTGGACATAAGGTGGCTGTGAATATATTTGGTATTATGTGGTATAAAGAATAGAACACAAACACTGGGGTACCTAATAATGGGAGGTATATTGAAATGTGTACAGTACTTCATCAGAAAAAGTTTAGGGTGGACCAAGACCAAAATAACAAACAAAAACACTCTTTAACAAAAGCGAAATAACCTATAAACTAACCTTAATTAAAGACAAATCACATCCCTAACTCCATCTCCAAAAACAGGGAAGAAACCCACACCCAACGAAAATGGCAGCCACACCCCTACTACCGGTGAACGAGACAACACACATGTATACATATATTACAACTGGTATAATACAATGAGTATTTACAATCAATTAGCAAACTTTAAAATGGTACAGGGCAAACTCAGATCAGGACGGGCGTAGGGCAATAACAAGTTATCACAAGACATGAAACGCAAAATAAACAACGCGAGTGTCGGCCAAGCAAGCTCCTGATTCCAGCTTCCAACCCAACTTTATAGGCCACCTCCTGGTGATGTCATCTGCGGGGAGTTGATTGAAGCTTCAGTTAACTGGAATGCAGAGAAGGCCTGGACTGGAGACTCGGACTGCCACCTGCACACATGCAACCACACACCAGCATTTTGCGGGTTGTATTGCATTGTACGGCATGTGTGTGGTTGAACAAAAAATTTCATGCTGAAACAGCTTTGGATCTTCTAGTTTAATTTAGTGCTACCGTGTTAGAGCACATGCTTTACAACTATGTGCCTCCAAATTTGTGGGACAGTCTACATCTGAGAGGTAACATCTATTCACATATATATTTTACTTATTAATTATTATGATTATGATTATGATTATTAGTAGTAGTAGTATTAGTATTAGTAGTAGTAGTAGTAGTAGTAGTAGTAGTAGTAGTAGTAGTAGTGGTATATGTGTAAGAAGTTAAATATTTAAAGAACAATAATAAGAATAATAAGTATTGATATAATTTACTGTACATATTGACCCATAAAATGTTTAGCCACTTAGAAGAAGAACCAGCACTTGTCATGAGCTACACTTTCTCCCAGACCCTTGGCACTTAATAATCATTCCATAAATGACAGGTTCCTTGCCAATTGTCTAATTGAAATACTTATAAGTAACAAAGGCAGCGCAGTATCTCTTTAAAGTGAAAACTAAAAGACACTAGTTAATGCCAGTTAATTGACAACACTACAATATTAGTAATTCCTTCACATTAAAAAATTGAACCACACTGTAATTAATTAGAGTATGCATATATAATAGCAAATGAAAGTGTATTTATTGGTTCAGGCTGTAAAAAAAAGGACTCCAATTCCTGCTGAGAAAAGCAATATTTCTGTTATTATTTGAGCCCCAGGGACTGGATACAGTAATAGTGTTCACACCTCGCATTTTCAAGACACAATAATATTATGACAAAGGAATATGTTTTTCATCCAATTTTTGCTTCTTTGTTATATGTAAAATCTGTAACCATGTCAACAAACAATTAAAAAAAGAACAGAAGGACATGCAGTATTGACTATCAGAATTCTATATGCTAAATAATGCATACAGAATATATTTCGGCAGTCCTTTCAGCAGTTTCTTCCCCCTGTGCAGAGAGCTGGTTTGTCATGTTAGATCTGAAGGATGCTTATTTTCATGTATTTATCCTTTCTTCACAGGGAAAGTTCCTAAGGTTTCCTAAGGTCGGGGCCGACACTTAACAATATGTGTAGTGTGGAATTCGAGCATTATGAGGGCACATCAGTCTCCTGCACGAGTTTATCCTAATGGCCATCAAGAGAGTGAGAGAAAGCTGGCTACTTAGTGTTAAGCAGTTTCAAAGGCTACTGGTGTAATGGCAGCTGCATACAATGTGGTGTCACTTGGCCTCCTATACATGCAACCCCTACTGTGGTGACTCAGGGACAGAGGGTTCTCCTAAAAGGGCAACCAACTCCACACAATGAAGGTCATGTGGTGAGCCTTACGTGACATGTGGAGAGATCCAAGGTTCCTGTTACAGGACCCCATGTTGGGGGCTCCTTGTCATCACGTAACGTTAATGACAGACACCTCCCTCACTGGTTGGGGTGCAGTCATGAGTGGCCACACTGCCCAAGGTCTATGAAAAGGGTCCCATCTTTCGTGGCACTTCAACTGTCTGGAAATGCTGGTCATGCTTCTAGTGTTGAAGCATTTTCTCTCAAACCTAAGGGGCCATCATGTGCTGGTTCATTGGGACAACACATCGGTGGTCTTGTACATCAACCACCTGGGGGTTCTGTGTTCTCCCCTTCTTTGCCTTATATTTTTCTTTACAAGCTGGCATGACAGATCCTCCTGTGGGCCCATGGAAAGCTGCTCGCACTGAGAGCACTATACATCCTCGGGCAGTTGAATCAAGGCGCAAACGCCCTTTAATGCCAAGAGATGAGGGCTGGGGAATGGAGGCTCCATTGGGAAGTGGTGGAGCAAATATGGAGAAGATTTTACAGGGCACAAGTGGACCTGTTTGCGACTCGAGACGTCGCAATGTACTCTCCAGTTCTTCCTTTCTCACTCAGCCCCTCTTGGGCTGGACGCCATAGTATCAGCATGACTGAGGTTTGGCCTGTATGCTTTTCCCCTTGTAGCTATGCTCCCAGGAATTCTGGAGAGAGTTCACTGGAATGGAGTCCATCTCCTCCTGGTAGCCTCATGCTGGCCAGGCTGGCCATGGTTTGCAGTCCTTGTAAAACTTCTTAAACACTTCACACTCAAACTGTGGAGCTTTAAGTCACTGGTCTCTCTGCCAAGGTCATAGAGACCATTCTCCAATCCAGAGCTCCCTCCACAAGGAGTTTGTATGCCGCAAAGTGGTGCCTGTTTACTTCATGTTGCGTAGGTCACCACATAGACCCAGTTAACTGCCTGGTTGGCCCAGTGCTGGAATTTCTTTAAGAATAGTCCACCAAAGGGTTGTCTCCTTCCACCTTAAAGGTTTACGTGTCTGCTACTCCGGCTTATCATGCTTCTGACATAAGTGTTACGCGATGACCAGGAACTCTCAGTACAGGGCCCTGAGACAGGAACCTGGATCTATCCCTTCTTGAGGGAATCAGTCTCTCGAGACTGACCTCTGGTGTGCCTAGAGCCAGAGCCGCACTTTTATATTAAACTGATTGACCACACACATGATTCAGAATGTGGACAATGCGGAAGCATTCCCAAAGCGTTGTTGACGCAGCTCGAGTCCCTGAAGGGGAACCTTTACATGATAGCCATTTTTATTGCAAACACACAAAGAGTCGTGCTTGTGTTAACACATCTACTGTTATTTATGTACAGTAATTGTACTTTGAATGTGTTCATGCTGTGCCTTTCTTGGTATGGTAGGGTTACACTATACACTAGGCAATCTGAAGAAAATACATAATATAAACCAGCAGTGGTGGACAAAGTACACAAACCATGTACTTGAGTTAAAGTAAATATACACTACTTAAAATATCTCTCCACTTGAATAAAAGTATCAAAGTATTTGCCTTCAAATGTACAGTACTTAAGTATCAAAATATTATGATTTATTATGGCTATTATGCTTCTATTACCATTTTTGTCTTAATTAACTTTATGTGAAAAGACTCTAATGTTACTCTTAGCACACTAATCTATTAATAATATAATAATAATTAGTCAAACACTGATTGATATCTATTCAAATTATCATGAGCCCAAAACCTTATTTTCAACTACTTAAAAAAAAATCTCAGAAACAAGGCCACGGATGTTGAGGTAAATTATATTCAGGAATTTATTTCAGCATTTATTTCTCTTAAAATGTTCTATTTGCTGTTAAATCGATGTTTAACTGAATGTTGGTTATAAGTAGATACCACCAAGTGCCAATCAAAACAAGTTCAAAACAGTGTGTGTGTTCTACACTGATTGCTGTGTGCTTGACCAGTTAAGTTTTTATCCACTCATAAATAAAAAGGAACGACTGATTCTGCAAAATGTAGTTGTGTAAAAAGTAAGATATTTGATTTTGAAATGTAAAAGTTTCACCATATGGAGATACTTCAGTAAAGTACAAATACGTTACTTAACTACAGTAATGAAATACAATCACTTCATTACTGTCCACCACTGCAAACCAGTTATGATTAAAATCTAGAGGTCTATTTTTATGGAGACTTCATGGAAACCTGGTTAAACAACCATACAGTGAGCAACAATTCTATGATTGGAAACGACTTGAGAGGAGGGATGTCAGAGGAAAATTGCCACACCAGCTAGACTGGGAACGAAGCCTACAGAACTCAAATAATCACTGTTTACAACCACTGTAATCAGAAAAGCATCTCAAAACACAAAACATGCCAAACCTTTAGATTGGCCTGCTGCAACAGTGGAAAATGACTCCTGTCAGCCTAGAACAGGAATCTGAGGCTGTAATGGGCACAAACTGATTATACCTTCATATCCAATTTCAGTTACAGCTGAAGATTACAATTTACTTTTGATTTCAGGGGCTATAAAAGGGACCAAGTAGGGTAAGGGTTGTGTATTCACCTATGGATCTGCACAGCATAAAAGTAAATCCAACATTCTTCAAATGCATGTTATTTTCCATTTTAAATCAACACTGCTGGACTCTAATATCCTTTCCAATTATTTTACTGTTGCTTGAATTTATTTACCGCATTAACATACAGTATGCTGACTGTGCCTTCTGTACTGTTTGTTCCATCAGAGTTAGAGAATAACTAATGTGAGACTTTACAGTAGGCTTTCATGAACAAGTGCTTTACATAAATTCTAATTAGTTTTCCTTTTTTTTTCCTATTGCAATGGCTATACTTGATCATGTTTCAAATAAATGTAAAATATTGCATATATATATATATATATATATATAGAGTACACCAAGTTCTTCTTATTTCTTCTTTTCATTCTGAAGTGTTTACATATCTCAAAATATATTAATGACCTTATGTTTTTCCATTGTGCATTTATGGATATTTAAGCAACATGGAATCTTTTCCAGCATCTCCAAACATAAGAATATATGCAATATAAGCATGCTTGTTCTTTTTTCTTTTTTCTTTTAAAAGCATTAAACAAACCAGGGATGAAGCTCTTCTACTTTACCGATAAACATACAACCAGGCATTAGTTGATTTCTGCCTTCTTTACACTACTGTGTGTCTGCAAGCAGCACATTGAAGCTGTATGGTGAGATTGCATTTGTATATATTGGCAAAGCAGTCTGAGCTCAGCTACAGCTACAGATTCATGCTGAGTCTCTCTGCAACTTGCCCCCAGTGTCAGGCTGCTGCCTTGATTTAATAAAAGGGAAAAGAGACACAGTCCCTCGGGCCCACAAACTGAATGATATACTGGGAAAAATGCTGATAAGAATGGCATCTGATGGGATTGCTCCCTTTTATGGAGCAAGAGTGGGAGTAAGGAGGCTAAGATTACATTTACTGGCTGAGATCAAGATGCAGAGAAACAGAAATTGCAGTTGAGAACTGACTGATGGATCGGTACACTATGTTTCGAGTAAAGATATAATACTGTGTAACTCACTTCCTGGAAGGTTAAAAGTTGTCAAGGGTTAGTGATTGCTCTACTGTCCTATCCAGTCTGATTGGTATGTTAGGTAGGAGAACCTGCCCTGGACAGGACTTTGAACATACACAGAAAAAGCGTCATACGGTAAAATCACATGACGTTCAGATGTGATTAATCATATCCACACATTTGTTATAGAAACCGCATGCTATGTATCATCGATCAGGACTCCTCATTTTTCCAGTCGTACCGTATGTGATTCTTCCCCAAACTGTTACTACAAATTGTATGGGACATCTTTGGAAGCAGTAGCATTAAACTGTCTCTTCATCTGAGGCCATGTCCACAATGATATAAACATCTCCAAAGTGTATAAATTTGAAAGTGTGAACTGTAATAATGGAGGCTTGTGAAAACAATGATGCATTTTTACCTACGTAACGGTGTGTTCCCTCAACGCTGGCACAAAGTTTCAAAGAGCCAGAAAGTAAAAAACAGCAGGGTGGAAATGACGCCGGTTGAAGCGTGTGGACTTTTGTAAAAGAAAATCCCCTTTTTAAATGTTTTCGGATTCGTGTAAATTCGTGTAAATGTAGCCTGAACCTAGAGACCAAAACCTATATATAGTGTCCATTGGTTGTAGTGGAAGATTTTGAGCCAACCCTATAGAGCCAACTCAATCCTATTGAATAATATTTTGGATGACTGCACCCCAGGCCTCCCCATCCTACATCACTACTTGACTTATTAATGTCCTTGTGGATAAACAAACACAAATCTCCACAAGCCTACTCCAAAATCTAGTGGAACATCTTCCTTGAAAAATAGATGTTATCAGAACAGCAAATGTGACAAAATGTGTGTGAGTGTGTGTGTGTGTGTGTGTGTGTGTGTGGGGGATGATATTGACATACATCAATAACAATATATCAATATTCTGTACATATATCACCAAAATGATCTAGAACTACCGTTATTTCCTTCTCACCTTCCTTCGCTATTCATCAAAAGCAATAAGAAACGTTCAACACACATTTAAGACAGTATGCTTAAATATGCAATAGTCAAATATAAACTATAATTGAGCCCACAAGCCATTGCATTGTGGGAGTAATAGTGGAAAACCTTATACTGTTTTATTACTGACGATAAATGGATTTAACCGTAAAAAAACTTCTCTGAATGAATCCGTGATTATTTCCCCACTGAACAAACACTAAAGTCAAGAGTGACGATAAGGTCCTGCTCGTCAAAATGGCGTGAGTGGAATTTTGTAAGTGATGAGAGAAAGGCCATGATACATACGATCAAAATATGAATAGCCATTTTCCATTTCTAAACTCATAATAAACTGCTAATAGTGTGACGCTGTAAACACATGCTAAATGCAGTATGTTAGAGGTAGGTGTGATGTTTGCTTGTTGAAGCTCATTATATCCACTCATGCCAGGATAATATTACAAAAATCATGTCTTGGTCATTCCAGCTTATTTTAAAACACCATAGATAACAGATTAAAAAATATTAAAAGGTTTACGGCCCACCATTTTTTCTCCTCTATACGATATCAACCAGCTAGGGAGGATAAAGGCCAAAGCTTAGAGCATGACAAGTCACTCGTGTAGTGATGCAGTAAATGTGGAGCAAGAACTACTGTTGTCGCTTGTGGGCAAATGCCATCCATCCAGTGTTTTTAGCTCTGTTGGGAAAGAATAGTGGCCCAAATGCATACTATAGAACACAACCTTTTATAATATACTATACTATACTATACTACAATTGATTTTCATTCATTGTCCTGAAACTTTTATGTATGTTTTTAACTTTAACTTATGTATTTGCTTTTCTAGCAGTGCAAGCTAATTGTACTGTACTGGTTAAATAGACTCACCAGAGAAACCTTCACTTAACTATTTATTTTAACTATATATTTATATCTTCTTTTATCAAGCAAAATACATATTTGAATCAGTGTTAATACTGTACATGTTATAATGATGGTATTTTTGTGCCACATTAAAAAAAATGTGAAAAATGTAAGATTACGAGATGAAATTATAGCAATACAAGAGTAAAGTTGTAGCAAGACAAGAAAAAGGTTAATTTATTTTAAGAATAAAGTCAAAATTATGAGAATAATGTGAAAGTAGGATGGGAATGAAGTCAAAATTATGAGAATTGGGACCCCGGCTGAAGTTGAGCGCACCCGTGTTCAACTCTTTCAGGTCCGAATTCTTTGATCATCATTATCCTCATAGTCTCTTAAGAAACAACATCTACTCTTAGAATAGCATGCAGATGTAACCAGCGATATCTTTGGAGTCCACCACTATTCGCCATTTCACACTGCACAAAAGAAGAAATTCTTGTATTGCTATTAGTTTATTCTCGTACTGTTATAAATTTGTTCTCGTAATTTGGACTTTATTCTCAAAATATTTACACTTTACTACAGCTTTTTTTTTTTTTTTTTTCTTTGATTTTTTTTTTTTTTTTTTAACGTAACAAATCAAGCTTACTGTAGTAGAAAAACACATTCTAGAGATTTTCCACTCTCCAGTCACTGATCTTTGCTATGTTCTTCCGTGAATTTTTTTTCCCTTCAGAACGTCTCTTTGCACATTTAATAAATGGTCAGATAAGACAGGATAAGATTAAAACACAGACGTAAGCACAGTTTCCTGTTTTTCAGGTCAAGCAGTACTGCAGTGCTTTTTGGTAGGAATTAAAGAGCAACTCAGGAAATGGCAGCTTAGTGTTTAAGATGTTAGACTTCTGCTCTAAAATCATGTGTTTCAATTCCCAGCACCACCAAGTTGCCACTGCGGAGCCCTTGATTTCCATCATCACATCTAAGTTGCATAAAGTTTCAAATTTTTGTTTTTGATTTAATGTCATGTTTCTACTTCTGTCCTATCAATGCTTGTGTCCTCCGTCCCACATGTCCTTATTGTCTGCCCCTGTTTTGGAGTTTGCCCATTGATTATTTTGTACATTCAACACCATGTATTTCTCTTGCTTATTTGCAAAGTGTAAACTCAGTTTGTCTAAAAACTAGAATCTAGACACCTAGAAATGTAAAGATGTAAAGCCATGTTTTTTAATGTACGTTCACTTAGATTAACAATATTTGTAGATCGCTTGATGCACGCCTCTTTATGACCTTAAACTCATCCCATGATTTGCACTTGTAGTTTCAATTTCCCTTTCCTGACACTGTACATAGAAAATGAATAGCTGTCTGCTGGTTTGTCACTTGCAAGTGTAACACACCTTAACACAATCGTTCCATGGTACATGAACCTCTACCTACTTTTGTTTACCTGCTGCTCATACAGGGCAATGTAAGGAGAAGGCTATCAGCCATCTTTTGCATACATAAATTCTTAGATGCCATCGATTGGCTAGTGTCACTGTGATTGACAAGATGAAAGTACATTATATTTTCCTCAATTATTTTACTCAGCTAATATTTGCACTGTCCTGGGCCTCATCCATTGAGCTCAAAATAATAATAAGTATTATTCCTATATTTTTATTTAGCATGAATTAATTTAAAATGAAAAAGAAATAAAAAAAATGCAGTTTCTATAGCAATAAATGTGTTGTGGTTATTCATTTATTTTCGAATGCAATGCATAAATCCCCTTATGTGTGATTGAGATGTGCGTGAAAGATTTCAGAACATCATATTGTACAAAAATGTCACAATCGCACCATGTCAGAAGACTTCCTGGGATCACATATATTCTCTCCAAGTAATCCTCAGCCAATTAGTCAAATTAATGTCATTTTAAATAAAAGTCTTGTATAATTGGTTGCAAAGCCTTTGGCAGTCAGTGGGTATCTGAAGCCTGTGATTATACACATCATTATGCTGATAAGCTGTATTGTAGCCATTTTTAGTCTCTTATTGTTCCATGCCTTGAGTTTCTAAAATGGTGCTGAGTTACATTGAAGTTGGTTGATTGATGTGTTCAGTCAAGACTATTCTACTTTTGTGGCATTTGAAAAATTCACATGCATTATTGAGCCAAATGACATTTCCATATCAGCATTCTTTACAGATGGCTTAGAGTGTGTTGTATAAGATTATTTATTTATTAAATTTTTTTTTGCTTGACTTTTTCTTCATCTGTGAATTTACATTCAATAAGGAATTTACAAATGTTTCATGGGAAAAAAAACATTCTGAAAGTGTCTTGGAAATTATCCTGTCTGCATATGTTCTTCTAACTAGCAAAATGCAAATTTAAATCAGTGTTAATACTGTACATGTTATAGAATAGTAGTGAAACATTACTGTAGTGAAAAACACTTTCCATAGACATCAATGATCTACTTAAAAAAAAAAATTTTCTTCGAAAAAGTCTTTTTGTACATTTAATAAGAGGGCACAAAAAACCACATACGATTAAAACACCGTTGTACCGTTGTTGTTTTCTGTTTTTCTGGTCAAGTTGTACATATACTAGGACTACTTCTTATTGGTAGGAACTAAAGAGTGCCTTAAAAAGTGGCAGCCTAGTGGTTAAGTTGTTGGACTTCTGCTTTAAATGTCATGAGTTCAGTTCTCAGCAGCACCAAGCTGCCACTGCTGGTCCCTTAAGCACTGCCTTTAAACTTCAACTGCTCAGATGAAAAAATGAGATAATTGTAAGTCGCTCTAGATAAGGGTGTCTGCCAAATGCCATTAAAAGTCATTGAGTAATGTATATAACATACAATATGTAGACAGAATAGGGGAAAAAAAAAACGCTACTGAGAATTCTTTAATAACTAATGATGGCAAATTAATGAATAAAAATGTAATACAATTTTATATATATATATATATATATATATATATATATATATATATATATATATATATATATATGTGTAGCTCAGTGGTAGCTCAGTGGTTAAGGTAGGTTGGGGGTTCAAGCCCTGGTATTGCCAAGCTGCCACCCTTGGGCACTTGATCAAGGCCCTTAACCCTCTGTGCTCCAGGGGTGTCGTATCATGGCCGACCCTGTGCTCTGACCACAGCTTCCGAGCAAGCTGGGATATGCGAAGAACATATTTTACTGTATTGTAATGTATATGTGAAAAAAGGCTATTCTATCCATATATAAATCTTCCTGTTGTATTTTAAATGCTCATGTAAATTATGAGATCTTCACGTAAATAAGAAATTCATGTAAAATTTTACGTAAAATGAGGTTGAATGCAGGATTTGCCAAACTGTTCACTGTAAGACATTGCCTCTTTTCTTATGATTATACTGTATACTGTTTGAATTTCATTTTTCTACACCATCCATCCATTTGCTTGACAAATTTTTTTTGCTGAATTCTTTTTTATATATTATATTTTTCATAACCCCCTACCACCACACCATGCTTTCTTGCAATGTATGCTTATTTTCTGTCAGGGACGATAAGTCGAGGAGTTGAAAAATCAAATGAAAATATAGATAATGTGTCAGAATCTGTCAGTAGGAGAAATAATCATGATTGAAATGTATTCATATGAAAGTAATACAGTTGCTAATTACAATGGAAATTGTGGAGAGATTTGAAAGTTTATTTCATCCGGTGAGATGTAATTTTTATCACAAATTTTGCTTGTTTATTTATTTTTTTTGTTGTCAACAACATGAACTGTCTGTAAATCTGATCATAAACTTTGCTAATGCTATATCTAAAGAACAATTATTTACCATTAGCTAAAATCTGACTTCCTGGTTAGCTAATTTAGTTAGAATTGTTAGATAGTGAAATGGGTTCCCTGGTGGTCTAGTGGTTAGGAATCGGCGCTCTCACCGCTGCGGCCCGGTTTCGATCCCCGGTCAGGGAACCAACCCCAGCCACTCTTAGTGCCGGTCCTAAGCCCGGATAAATGGGGAGGGTTGCGTTAGGCAGGGCATCCAGCGTAAAAACATGCCAAATCAAACATGCGGATGATCCGCTGCGGCGACCCCTGATGGGAGAAGCCGAAAGAAAGTTAGTTAAATAGTGAAATGAATGCAGTCCATCCTGCCATTAGCAAGGAACACAGGCGTGCATTATAGAGTGGCAAAAAAGATATCTTATTTTATACAAGGCTTTTTTGGCCTATTGAAATCTTTCATTGAAGTAGGACAAGGGCCATGCTTTTTACACCACAATCCAGTAGCTGTAGCCAATACTTTATAGACCCAAAAGATTTTTGACACCTGACAATCAAACACATATGTGTAATTTACCCACCCACCTTTTTGAACATAGATAGGGAATTTGTGCTCATTCAGTCACAAGAGCATCCCTGAAGCTGGACATTGATGTTGAGTGAGAAGGTCTGAAGAGCAATCATTCATTCCATTTAATCTCACTGGGGCAAGGTGTTTATTTAATAGAGTTGAGGTCAGGGCCCTGTATATAACCCTCAAGTTCTTCTACACCAACCTTAGTAAACACTTACTTGTACAAAAGAGTACTGTCATGCTGAAACAAGTTTAGGCCTCTTAGTTCAAGTGTATGGAAATTGCAGTGCTTCAATGCAGTTGAGGGTCAAAGCAGAAATGTAATTAAACATAATTGTATGAAATGATCAATTCTATTAATACTCAAGTAGCAAAGAATTATATAAATGCACTAAAGAAACACTGAAGTAGAAAGTACAAATGCAGAAATAGTTCCATTGCCAGTACATCTCTTTTTATATATATATATATATATATATATATATATACATATAAATACATTTAAAAAATCATCCAGTAAAAACCCATCTTTCTGAACAGAACAAGCTGCCACTGCCTCCTAGGACCATGTATAGCGTCATTTTTTTTTTTTTCAGCACTTCTTTTAAAAAGCTGCACTGAGCACAACATGGATAGAGGGCATGAAATGCAGGTCCCCTGATCGATGATTAAGGCTACTTCTGACCCTCTCAAGGCGGCATAAAAGCTTCCCTGTACAAAGTGAACACATAGCTGCAGCTTGGCTGGAGACACACCTCAGGCATAGCCCTGCTCCCTAAAACTCAACATCATACAGTTCTATTGAGACCTTTCACCATTTCTTATCAAACTGCATTGTTAATGCAGAGCCCCCCTAGCAACAGTCTTTATTTTACCAAATATTATGTATTTTACACAGATATTTGTGTTGTTATATAGCTTACCATATATAGAATTTATATATATATATATATATATATATATATATATATATATATTTATAGGTAATTATTTTTTAAATACAATTTGTATTTTACTTTCCTTTTTTCCTAATTTTTTGTTACCACCTCCATTATTCATTCTTTATTCAACAGGATTCAACATCAATTAATCCTGTTTACATCATCACAATCAACAATTTCTCTATGGGATTAATAAAGTATTCTGATTCTGATTATAAAAACTTATGACAGTGACAGCAGTTTTTGATAGTTGCAATGTTTATAAATTGTCATGAAACCTCAAATTTCTTAAATATGATTTTATTTATTTATTTATTTATATATTTTTATATATTTATATTTTATATTAAAATTTTAATCAAATACATTAAATTAATACATAAATTAATTAATTATAGCTATGTTTTCAGATGTTTT
>JAAIIK010000052.1:4077882-4096449 GCA_014706435.1 Silurus glanis | reverse complement strand
ATATATATATATATATATATATATATATATATATATATATATATATATATATATATATATATATATATATATATATATTAATAGACACGCTATTGTGTCATATGAGAGGTTTAATAGAAATACACTGACTGCTCTTTGAACCATTCATTAAAGCTTAATACCCTAAAACCCTAATACTAATGCATTTTAAGTAAAATTTGAGTTCAAATGGTTGGTGAGAAATTACCTGAAACAAACTGTAAAGGTTAAGAATATAAACAGCATGTAATGAACAGCTGGAAATAAAAAAAAAAAAAAAACAGAGCTTGCCATATTTTGGAAAGTCCTCTGTGATCAAAATGTTCCTGTGTGGAAAAACATACCGATTTGCTTATACTGGAGTCTCCCATAAAATAGTCATAGTCTTCCATAAAATTGAAACATATGAATACATTTTTTGGAATCAATTATTTCTATGTTTCATGTTCAAGTCAAAGGTGTATTGCATTAAACTGCATTAATGTAAAAGTGTGTTTTGGCTACTACTGACTACTGAAGAATCATTGTTGCATTTTGTCCCAAACAAACCTGGTGGTGAAGACCACTGTGGTACAAAATATGAGCAATACATAAGGTGATGTATTTTCATTGAATGGTCATAATACACTCAAATGATTTGCAGCATTTGGTTGTTTGAACAGTTCGCAGTAATTTCATGCTCATTGTTCCATTGTAATCTGCCTGGAGGACCCAGACAAAGTGATGAGCTCAGCAAAGACATGTCCAGCATTTGGGTCAGTGGGTATTTAATAGGAAAACTCAGTTGAAGTGTGAGTTGGAAAAACTTTGTAATTTATTTACATGCAAAATATGTGATTTGTCTTTCTGGTACTTTGGCAAATGTATCCTGTATTATCATTTTCCCCAGACATTAGTGGATTTTTGTTGGGAGTGACGAGGATGGACAGGATTAGAAACGAGTTTATTAGAGGGACAGTACATGTAGGACGTTTTGAGAGAGGCTCGATTGAGGACGGACATGGGGTATATTGGTAGGAGAATGCTGAGGATGGAGCTGCCAGAAAGGAGGAAAAGAGAACAGCCAAGGAGGAGGTTTATGGATGTGGTGAAGGAAGATGGATGTGGTGCATGTAGTTGATTTGAAAGAGGCAGATGTAGAGGACAGAGTAGTATGGAGACGGATGATCCGCTGTGGCAAACCCCTAATTGGAGAAGCCAAAAGAAGAAAAAGAAGAAGAAGAAGAGGTGGTGAAATGCAATGCCATTGTCTTTATTTATACCTATTTATTTGACCTCCTTTCCTGTACTTGAGTTAAAATGTACTGTAAGTATGCTGCATAAAAGTAAATGTAATACTTTTACGCATCTACTAGAGTAAAAATACACTTTTTCAATGCTAAAAATTTAAAACTAGCGATCTCTAAGAAATTCTCTATTTTAATAATTTCGGCATGTTAATGTTTCGTTCTCCAGCGTATCATACCTTCGCAAGGAGAGTGCTTTCTATTGTTCTGGACACAGTGAGCAAACCTTTTCTCGACACACACTCTCACCAGAAACATTGGAATACACTTGTGTTCTTGCAACAGGTTCTCATTCATACTTTATGTATTCATTTAGTGAGAAGAAGTAGCAAGGAACAGCATAAAAATTTTTTCTTTTTTTTTCTGAAATGTACTAGAGTAAAGATATTACACATTCAAATGTACTGAGAGTAAAAGTTTTAAATGCAGTAAAAACATCTCTAGGTTACGTATGTAACCCTAGTTCCCTGAGGGAATGAGACGCTGTGTCGAAACGCTTTGGGAACGCGCCTGAGTGTTCACGCTCTGAAGTAATGTGTGTAATCAGTCAAAAATTGGATGCTGGCCGTCACCGGTGAGGTGACGTCACGACCAGGAGTATAAAGCGCATATGAGAGAGGACAGCGGCAGCTTCTGCAAGGGAGAAGGAAGCGCTGCAGGGACGCCGGAGGTGTGGCATAGAGACGCAGCGTCTCGTTCCCTCAGGGAACTAGGGTTACATACGTAACCTAGAGACGTTCCCTTTCAGGAACTCAAGCTGCATCAAAACGCTTTGGGAACGAGTGTCCAATCATGCCAGACTGACCAGTCCCTGCCGAGTGTGTGTCTGTCACCACAGCTAGAGAAGGACTGAGGGGCCAGGAGTGGCACTACGGTCTAGGTTATAGAACCGCACAAAAGGTCAGTGGGGTGGACCAACCCGCAGCGTTACATAGGTCTTGTGGGAACTCCAGAGGACTGAGACTCTGAGACTCTCCGGGTGGAGAGGGCTCTGACCACGAATGGAGCGGGGAGACCAGAGGACTCATAAGAAGTGATCGCATCAACAATGCACCTACTCAGAGCCTGCTTATCAGCAAGGAGGCCTCTCTTGGGAGGGCTGTAGCAGACGAGCAGCTGATGGGTCCTTCTCCAAGGACCCGTCCCGTGGACGTAGGTGTCCAGTGCGCGCACCGGACAAAGTCGGTCCAGTTTCTCGTGGTCTGGGGCCTGGAATGGAGGAGGAAAGAATGCCTGTAATCTTATGGGTCGTGGGACGACCGAGGGCACCTTGGGGATGTAACCCCCTGTACAGGGGTACAGGGGGCACCAGCCATACCTGGGGTAAACTCCAGGAAGGCGGGGGGCCACAGACAGAGCCTGCTGGTCCCCTACTCTTTTGATAGAGCAGATGGCCAACAAGAACGAGGTCTTGATTGAAAGGTGCCTCCAAGATGCCTCGGCTAAAGGCTCGAAGGGGGGTTCAGAAAGAGCCCCCAAAACGACGGCCAGGTCCCACCCAGGCACTCTAGGTTGCACCGGGGGCCTCAGCCTCCGGGTGCCGTGGAGAAAACGCGTTACCATCGGGTCTCGCCCAGAGATGGCCCCGGCCACGGGAGCATGATAGGCCGAAATGGCAGATGCGTAGACTTTCAGGGTGGACAGAGTCAACCCCTGGCGAACCGTCCCTGGAGGAATTCCAGCACTGAACCAACCGGGCAGTGGACTGGATCCAGTGAGACGCCACCTGGCGGCATACGACCTCCTCGTTGAGGAAGCTCTGGAGTGGAGAATGGTCTCTACCACCTCAGTGGAGAGACCAGAACCTTGGAGCTGTGCCCCCTCAGGGGCCACAGCCTCCACAGCTCTGGGCGGGGGTGAAATATGGCACCCCCTAGCTGGGAAAGGAGATCCCTCCTCAGAGGAATCTTCTACGGAGGATGCTTGAGGAGAGCCACCATGTCTGCAAAACATAGTTTGCGCGGCCCCCATGGCGCTACCAGTAGGAGACTGACTCCGTCCCGGCGAACGCTCTCAAGAACTCCCAGAAGCAGTGCGACGGGGGACGCGTACAGATGCAGCCTCGGCCACGCCTGAGATATGGCCATTCCCCGGGTCTCAACACTCGCCTCGACAGGGTGTCCAGCCCAGGATGTAAACCGCCCTCAATGAGAGGAGCTTCCGCTGGGCCAACAGGAGGATCTGGTGTGCCAGCCTGCACAGGGGGCGGGAATGCAGACCTCCTAGATAGTTGATGTAGGGGACCACCGCCGAATTGTCCGTATGGACCAACCCATGGTGACCTCTGAGGTCCAACAGGAAATGCTTCAGTGCTAGAAGCATGGCCAGCATCTCAGAGTATTTGATGTGCCAGCGTAGATCGGGCCCCTCCCACAGACCTCTAGCGGAGCGACCACTCATGATCGCTCCCCACCCCGTGAGGGACGCATCCGTCGTTAGCATTAAGCGACGACCGGGGACTCCCAGCACAGGGCCTGGAGATAGGAACCGGGGATTTCTCCAAACATCTAAGGCATGTAGGCATCGCCGCGTGACCTTGATAGTGCGGAGGTGGTTGCCCCTCCATGAGAACCCGCGGGTCCTGAGCCACCACTGAAGGTGTCTCATGTACAGCAGGCCAAGTGGAATCACACTGGACGCAGCTGCCATAAGACCTAGCAGTGTCTGGAATTGCTCGACAGTGAGAGGCTGCCCTTCTCTGACCTTCCTGACGGCCGTAAGGATGACCACAATGCGGGCAGGGGAAAGCTGCGCACACAAAGTAGTTGAATCCCATATGACACCGAGATAGGTGGTTCTCTGTAATTGAGAAAGCACACTCTTCCCGGCGTTCAGCCGAAACCCCAACCCCTTCATGTGGGCAAGAACGACACCTCAATGCCGGACCGCCAACTGCTCAGACTGAGCTTGGATCAACCAATCGTCGATGTAGTTGGGGATGCGGATGCCCTGAGACCTCAGGGGAACCAGAGCTGCATCCACACATTCGTGAAGGTACGGAGTGAACATGCAAGGCCAAATGGAAGAACCTGGATTGGTAAGCTTCGGCCCCGAAAGCGAACCTCAGGAACTTCCTGTGAGAAGGTAGGATGGATATATGAAAGTACGCATCCATTAGACCTACCGTGACAAACCAGTCCTCGGATCTGATTTGAAGCACTACCTGCTCGAGGGTCAGCATCTTGAACCTGAGTCTCATGAGAGAGCGGTTCAGCTGACATAGATCTAAGATAGGACGCAACCCTCCGTCCTCCTTGGGAACTATGAAGTTCCAGGCGTAGAACCTGGACTTTCATTCTGATGGAGGGACCACCTCGATGGCCCCCTCCTCAGGAGAGTGTCTACTTCCTGTTCCACGACCAGAGCCTGCTGGCTTCCCCCCAGGGTGAGAAGAACCCTGAATCGAGTAGCCTCGCTCTACAGTACGCAGGACCCACCAGGACACATCTGGAAGAGCTTGCCAAGCTGCCAGAAAGCGCCTCAGGGGTACCAGTCTCTCAAGACTGACCTCCGGTCCAGAGCCAAGGGAGCACCCTGAGACGGCTCTAAGGGGAGGCGAGATCTCCGGGACCACAACGATGCTGGGTGGAGACCAAGGAGAGAGCTCGCTGGAGCTGGCCGTGCCCTGAAGCACCGAGGGTGGCAGGGTTAACGGACCAGGTCCCTGAGGGGGCCGGGACAGGGCGGGCACCAGATAAAACGGTGTGGCACGCCCCTTCACGGCCAGATCCCCAGAAAGGTCTGTGTCAGGATCTCTTCATCAAAGTCATCCTGTTGAAGATGACAGTCCTCAGATCTGTCACCTCACGTGGCCTCGACGCGAGCGGCGCGCAGAATCCCTCACAGGGGGAGAGCGAGTCGCGACACTGCGTTTCTGCACCTCCCGATGGGAGACAAGGCCTGCAGTCGGGGCTGTGCCCGCCGACGGGGTCTTGAGGGAGGAAGCGATCCCGGGAGAGAGATAGCTCGCAAGCATCTCTCCAACCTGCAGCATCGCTCCATACCTGCGTACTTCCCGCCCCGTAATGTTCTTTCTTTGTTTTTTTTTTTTTTGTTTTTTTTGTGAACACAATGTTTAAAGGGGCCGAAGGGGCCATGCCCATGACCATGACACTTAGTGTACAGGGCTGGAAAGGACGGGAAAATCCCTACATGGAGGTTGAGACCTGGTGTCAGAAAAAATGCTCGTCCAGCTGGATGGAGGGACTTTTCTGCTCATGAGGCGGCCAAGTTATGTAGCTCGGCCAGGGCTTACATATATAAGCGACCTAGCTCCGCCCCCAACTCCATAGCTCTATGAGCCTAGCTCGCAAAGTGCCCCCCCTCCTCCTCCTCAGAGAAAGAGAGGCGGAGCTAATGCTCTCGTCGCAAGAGGAAGAATCCGCCGAAAGACGTGCTTCGAGCCTGCGAGCGAGTGCTGGACCAAGCAGGTGAGGTTGGAGAAAGGGACAAGCCCGTCTCGAAACCCTCTGTGAGGTCCATGCGAGCCCAGGAACTGCCGCGCCGCTCCGCCTCGGAGCTCTCTCCTCGGAGAGAGCCGCTCGGGAGCAGAGCGATGTCATTGACATGCAGCCAGATCTCTCGAGAACCGACTAGCGTGCTCCGCTCCCGGGAAATACATATATCTCTTTTTTTTTTTTATTTTTTAAAAACAATCTGACAGACAACACAACACACAGAGCGCTTTCTGAACAACAGAAGCTGCCGCTGTCCTCTCTCATATGTGCGTTATACTCCTGGTCGTGACATCACCTCACCGGTGACGGCCAGCGTCCAATTTTTGACTGATTACACACATTACTTCAGAGCGTGAACACTCAGGCGCGTTCCCAAAGCCTTTCGACGCAGCTCGAGTTCCTGAAAGGGAAAGTAAAATTCCAAAGTGATAAAATACTTTTAAAAAAATGTACCGTATTTTTCGGACTATAAGCCGCTACTTTTTTCCCACGTTTTGAACCCCGCGGCTTAAACAACGAAGCGGCTAATTTATGGATTTTTCCTGAGTTTTTCCCGGTTTCACAAACTTCAAGCCAAAAAAACTGAACCCCATAACATTAGACCAATTACATTTCCGAACGGAAACGAAAAAACGCACCTCACCTGTGTTCTGAGCTGCACGGCATCGGGAGAAAAAAACGTTTTTTTTTTTTTTAACGCACGACAATGCCAAAAGATAAACTCCCGAGAGAAATAGTTGTGAAAGGAAGGAGGAAGACAGTGAACAATGACTTTCTTGGTAGGCTACTGTTTAGATACAAGTCGTTGTAACACGTTGAGTCTGGGTTAAGGGAGAGCTCGCTAACTCCAGTTGTAACAGAAATCATATAAGCACAGACAGGTTTCCAAAACTCGTGCTTTTTTATTACTCTTGGCAACAGCGTTACGGGTTAGACAAAGAAACTTAGAAATGAGCATCAGAAAATAATAAGGACATATTCCTCATTCTCCACACATGTAGTAATAGCGGAAAAATGCGGCGCCAGGCTATTCCCAAAATACCGCTATGCTCCTAAAGGAAGCGCAACATATTTCACCCGTTACATCGTGTAACAGACACTGTCTTTTGTTAAAGCCTGTGTAAAGTTCATTAGTTTCAATGTAGACAGGCTTATAGACAGTGCGGCTTATTTATTTTTAAAATAAAAATCTTTGTCAAATGCAGTGGGTGCGGCTTATATATGGGTGCGCTTTATAGTCCGGAAATTACGGTACTTAAATGCTGTAACAGAGTGAAACACTGTTACTGTTCTCTCATTGCTATTTAGTACCACAATTATTTGATTGTTTTATAGTACATGAATTTGTGTGGCCTAATTATTTCATTTTTAATTAAGCTTTTTTTCCCTATTTCACCTTCCTTCAGTCTTAACTGACAAATTAAGTTGGTTTTGTATGTCCAAAATACAAACTAGTTTAATCTGCCTATACATTTACAAGGGATATTTCTCACTGTTGCATTCACCCATTGTGTTTAATAGGGACAAATGAAAAGTATGTCTTCTACTCATATCTGTACAATCAGAACCCATTATCTGTTCATTCTGAATCATGTATTTATATTTGTTTACATCTCCTGAATAAGACTTATCCACTAGCACTGAAAAGTGAGGGTGGGAAATAATAGACGCTTTCTCATAAAGCCTGGCAACTACATCTTTTCACAACTGCTGCTCCTGCCGTATCAAAATGTAATGTAACACTATCAGGCAGTACTATCAGGCATCACAGGGTAGTGTAACACACATGCAGAAAAGTACTATCTACTTATCACTATTCTATTGCTATCAACAGACATATGGCTCCTACACATATATTTATATTGGTTACATCTCTACCAGACAAACATATGAATGACTGACAAGCCCATTGACATTGCAGCCTTCTGTCGTGACAGAAGTGACAGTGACAACAAAAAGGCAAACGTCTTTGTGCTGTAAGCATCAGAGGAAATCATCAGAAGCGTTCACTCTCACGTGTCTGCTTTATTAAACGCTCTAGAGTGGATGCGGCGATCAATGTATCAACTTGACATGTTGTCACACAGAGCAGCTGTGATTTCCAAAATTAAACAGCCTTTATGTTTGAAACATGGCCTTATTTCAACTGGTATCAACTCGTGTGTTCTTTAGTAATTGCCTGCTATTTATTGTCTCTCAACCGGCCATCATACACTGTTTATCAAGCAACGATACTCTGCCTGGTTGACATGAAACATGCCACGCAATTTCCTTTCTCAGAAGCGAGAAGCGACTTGTTTGGAAGCGACCAACAGTTGTTCATTAAAGCTGTGATTTATAGTGTATGTAGAGTGCAGCCATGAGTGGTGCAGAGACAAATCAGAGACTAATCAAATCGGATATCGGGATGGAACTGAAAAACACCTCGCTACATGAGTGATTAAACAATTCTGTGTCATTTTAAAAGAAAGAAAGAAAGAAAGAAAGAAAGAAAGAAAGAAAGAAAGAAAGAAAGAAAGATCTGATAGCCCGAAGAACAAACCCGTCACTGTGGCAGCCATGTCAGACAATATAAAAACATTCCTCCAGGACACTTTCATTGAAATTGTTTAAAAGGTCAAAATGGATTGCTTGGATGAGCTCTAATGGACTGTGTTGGGTAGTAGTTACATTATACATTTTTTTTTAACACAGCACTGTTGAAATATCAAAACTGATTGGTCAGAAAATGTTGATTCATCTTCTATAACAGCAGCTTTGACAGCTTCAGCTGTAATTTACATCATATTTTTATTCGTCTGCCTACTCATTTTCAAAACCTTCTGGAAAATCTGCACCTATAATACAGGCCTTGTTTAGCAACGATGTATAAAGGCTGATATTTGTAAAGCTTTCTGCGAGGGGATTAATTTGGCTACATTTATAAAAGTAGTGTCAGTGCTTTTATTGTTCAGCATGCTTCTTCATAACAGAGAATTCTGCATGGTAAAGTACACTGTTAACAAGACAAATTAAGTGTTCACTCTTTGCTGAACATCAGTTCCTCCTCCATGGAGTTCGGCAAGAACACTAAAATCCTACTGGTGAGAACCTCACTTGGTCCCTCAACTGATTATACACTGACCAGACATAACTTTATGGCCACCAAGCAGGCATAACATTATGACTACCTGCCTAATATTTTGTTTGCCCTCCTTTTTGCTGCCAAAACAGTCCTGACCTATTGAGCATTAACAGCATTAACCTCTTCACCGATTTGAGCTACAGTACCTTATCTATTGGATTGGACCACATGGGCCAGCCTTCACTCCCCACCCGAATAATTGAGCAAGCAGTGAGAAGATGATGATCAGAAATGTCTTTGTTCAAGTTTACTTCACTGACTCCCTCTGTCTCAACCACAATAGCTTAATACTTCTTGTTGCTTTCTGCCTTGCTTGTTGTTAGCTTTGTAGGCTAGCCTACATCTGTGATGTGTGAGAGCAAGAAAATTATACACCAGAGGTAGGTTGAAAAAGCCACACAATGACAAGAAATAGGTTGTTGGAAAACAACAACCTATTGAAAACGGCACACAGTAAGAAGATACATTTTTGATCATGTCACCAAATAGATTTAAACAAAAGTAACAAGCCTGTTTTAACAAATGTAAGAAGTAGAAAGTACAGGTATTTATTTAAAAATGTATAATGAGTAAAAATCAATAGTAAAGTGAAGTATCGATTACTTTCCAACTCTGCCTGTAGATTCACCACTATTCCTTCCTTGGACCACCTTTAGATACTGACCACTGCAGACCGGGAACACCCCATAAGAGCTGCAGTTTTGAAGATGCTGACCCAGTCGTTTAGCCATCATTTTACATTTACATTTGCGGCATTTAGCAGACGCCCTTATCCAGAGCGACGTACAAAAGTGCTTTGAGTCTCTAGTAATGAATAAATCTACACTGGTACGCTAGATTACAAACTTAATATAACTATAACCCTTGAATTCTACAAACTTGGAAAGTGCTAATTTAAGTATTTCAGGAAGAGGTAGGTCTTCAGTCGTCGCTTGAAGATAGTCAGGGACTCTGCTGTACAGACATCTAGGGGAAGTTCATTCCACCACCTAGGTGCCAGAACAGAGAAGAGCCGTGAAGTGTACTTACCTCTCGTTCTGAGAGAAGGTGGTACCAGTCGAGCAGTGCTGGAGGATCTCAGACAGCGTGGTGCAGTGCGAGATGTGATGAGGTCGCTGAGGTAAGATGGTGCTGGTCCATTTTTGGCTTTGTAGGCAAGCATCAGTGTTTTGAATCTGATACGTGCAGCTACTGGAAGCCAGTGAAGGGAGCGCAGCAGTGGGGTGGTGTGGGAGAACTTGGGCTGGTTGAACACAAGTCATGCAGCTGCGTTTTGGATCATTTGCAGTGGACGAATAGCGTTCAGGGGAAGACCTGCCAGCAGAGAGTTGCAGTAGTCAAGTCTTGAAATGACAAGAGACTGAACAAGCACCTGGGCAGCCTGTATGGAGAGAAATGGTCGAATCCTTCGGATGTTATAGAGAAGAAATCGACAAGAACGAGCAACATTAGCGACATGTGGGAAGAAGGACAGTTCATTGTCCATAGTTACCCCAAGGTTACGAGCAGTGGCTGAAGGGGAGAGCAGAGAGTCATGAAGTGTTATTTGGAGATCTTGACCTGGAGATGAATCACCTGGGATGACCAGCAGTTCTGTTTTGCTGGGGTTGAGTTTT
Organism: Silurus glanis; assembly: GCA_014706435.1. Lineage (NCBI taxonomy): Eukaryota > Metazoa > Chordata > Actinopteri > Siluriformes > Siluridae > Silurus > Silurus glanis. The sequence continues at coordinate 4,085,948 of JAAIIK010000052.1, read as the reverse complement.
AGTTGGTGAGCACTCATCCATGAAGATATGTCTGTCAAGCATGCTGATATCCGAGCGGAAGCTGTGGTATCTGATGGAGGGAAAGAAAAGATTAGTTGAGTGTCATCTGCATAGCAGTGATAAGAAAACCCATGTGAGGATATGACTTCACCAATGGAGTGGGTATAGAGGGAGAAAAGGAGGGGACCAAGTACCAAGCCTTGTGGGACACCAGTGGTGAGTCTGCATGGGGCAGATGTGAATCCCCTCCATGTTACCTGGTATGAGCGACCTTCCAGGTAGGAAGCAAACCATTCCCATGCTGTTCCACAGATACCAAGGCTTTTGAGGGTTGACAAAAGTGTCTTGTGGTTAACTGTGTCAAATGCCATCACAATCTGTCCCTTGTCAAACTTGCTCAAATCTTTGCCTATTTCTTCCTGCTTCTAACACATAAACTTTGAGGACAAAATGTTCCCTTGCTGCCTAATAAATCCCACCCACTAACAGGTGCCATGATGTAGAGATAATCAATGTTATTCGCTTCACCAGTCATAATGTTATAGTGTATTGGTCTTCAACCGGGGATACTGCAGAGGGTACGCTAATTAATGTTCAATCACAAAATCTTTTGTTAACAAAAAGGGTAAAAACATCAAAGTTTAAATATTCACATTAAAGTTCTATAAAGATTTAAGCTGAAGTTCATCGGACTCCTAACTCTCTCCACCCCGATCCTCCCGGTACTGCTTTCTTTGTTTCCGCTGTATGGATTACGCTCCTCTGTCTCTGCCCAGCACCGCGCTTTCCCAAGCGCTTCAGTGGAATATATTCACGGACTACCTCTCGCCAGTTCGGGACTTTGTGGGCAGCGCTCCCACAGCGCACCACCGGATTATTTCCCCAATACTGCGAGTATTTGTGTTTGCTTTGCCTTGTGTTTAAATAAACATTGTTTTGCGAGTGCTTCGGCTTCCGCCTCGCGTTTCCCGCATGACAACTTGATAGCACGGAAAATGTATAAGCATGTATAAAACTGCAGATCTTATTGGAAGATTTGAAAATATATGAAAATATACAGACAATGATGCATGTACAACAACAGCATGGGTTTAATTGTTTTAACATTATATAACTAGCGTAATATGATTGGTTTCTATAAATATCAGTAGCTATGTTTGACACATTTTGTATCAGGGTGCCTCTACCCCATGTCTCTGTCACCTAATCTGTCCTTGACCTAAAAAAAAAACGTTTCCTGTTACAATGTCATAATGTTATGCCTGGCCGGTGTATAACAAAGAAAGTCCAACAGCTTCTCTACATTCCTGAGAATGCTAAGAAAAGCCCACCAACCACCTTCACAGCATTCCACAGTGAGACTATCGAGACCATCTAAGCAGCTGCATCACTGCCTTGTTTGGAAATTGCACCACATCAGATAGCAAGACTCTTCAGTGGATAGTGTGGACGGCATCATCAAAGTCTCTCTTCCCTCCATCATGGACATTTACAACGCACACTAAATCCGCAAAGGCACCAGCATTGTGGCTGATCACACAGTCTGGAAAAAGATGTTGCAATGTTTTCATTTTCTGTCTTACATGCACTTTATATGTTGTTGTAATTAGTTTTTGTTTAGTAAATGTTTGTGTCCTAGGGGAACGTTGTTTTATTATACTGCATAGTGTATAGTATATGAATGACATGTATATACATATACATGTCATTCATATACGTAAGTCTTCTTCTTGAATTAACTTGGCATTCCTCAATAAATAATCATTGCTGCTGTTGATGAGCAATGAAACACTTTATATTTTATTTGTTTAATAAGAAAAAAAAGAAGAAGAAGCAGAAGTAGAAATAGAAGAAGAAGCCATTAATTATTGCATGCCCTATCATGTTGTATCAGTAACAAGGTTATCATGTAATATCATTCTGTTTCTTTCATAGTTAATGTGTTTCATCGATGTTATCTGACTTCAAGGTCATGATTATACTTAACAACCTGGCAAAAGATTTGAAGACAGAAAACACATGGAAACCTGTAAATGCTTGGGCCTTCATAATACATGAATCAGCTAATCAATTTATTGATTGTCTGCATGAACAGGGAGGTGAGCTTGAAAGAGGAATCTGAGCCAAGATATGGCAATGTTTTAGGATGAGTGTGAGTGAAAGAGAGTGAAAAAAGAGAGAGTATTAGTTGTACTGAGGGGATCACAGGCTCCTTATTGGGATTATTATATGTCAATATGATGCTAGCATGTTAGCCAGCCATGACTGAAGCTATTCTGTTTTTAGAAATAAGGATTGTGAACCATTTGATCATGTGTACAATTACTCTTCATTCATATTGTACAAATCTGAGCCTGTTTTAAAATTAGGGAATTGCATTATATAGACCTGACTTTATAAACCAAAAGAGATTTTTCTGCAAACTGTTATCAGAAACTTGGTGGCACACAATTGTATTGGATGTTTCTGGATGCTGTAGCAATTCATTTTCTTTTTGCTTAAACTTGAACCCAAACATGTTCCAGCATGACAATTGCCCTGTGCACAAAAAAAGCTCCATGAAGATATGGTTTATATTGATTTCAGTGGAAGATCTTGAGTCACCTGCTATAGAGCTCTGACTTCACATCTAAATACAAATATCATGAAGCTGGAATAGAATTCTGCTGCAAATTATAAATCCTGATCTCCTGTAAATTGTATTCGAATGCCTGTATAATTTCACCCAAAACATTTTTTTATGATGATGGAAAATATTTCCATTGTAAAAATGCTGAAAAGAGCAACCATTAATAAAAAATAAAATAAAATGAATGAATAGTGTGCCTTCTATCTATATTTAGAACGCGACAATGTTTTCATTCAAGACACTAGGTTCATATTTGATTACATTCATTATCTGTGTTGTAAAATGAATGTCTGTGGTGGTGCTCATGCCTTCATGATAACATATGCCATTATTAACAGGAAACACAACACACTAGCTGATTTTGGAGCTAGAAGTCTTTATCTTGTTTAGCTAAATGAGGGCATTTCTTTATGTTAAATAAATAAAAATTAAAATGAAAAAGGTCATTTGAATGAAAACTGACCTGAATAAATGATCTGGTGATGATATCATAGAGAACATACAGTACGTCTCACAATTTGCTGGTAAATCATCCCAAAAAATATTGTATATAATTAGTTTTATTATCAAAACATTTTAAACACAGAACATCAACAAAGGAATTATGATTCCTATTCCATATTTTCTTTCCCCCTGACAGAAAGCACATGTTAATAAACACTCTTCAACCTGGAACAGCTTTCATCACATTAAAGATCTTGCAGTTATTTAAACCTGGCAAAGGAGCGAGCCCGAGCTAGGGGTAGACTGCGTAAGTGAATGCTCTTTGTGCGTGTGTGATTAAATGCGCCCGTAAAAAACTCTTTTTATAGGCCTTCGTTTCATGACTCATGCCTAAGAGAGCATTAGTCACCTAGCTCTTCATCTCAGCCTATACACAGGCACTCTGCAACGAGTAAAATCGCAATTATAAACTTTGCTATGCTAAGTAGTCACGGCACAAACTGTTTATAGTCGGATCTTAATAGTAATGCGTTCAAAGAAAAATAAAAAGAGGGACAGTCGGACCGTAACTCCCTAGAGAAGAAGAAACAGTATAAGATGGTGTGCTTGGAGGTCCTAGTTTTTAAGCAGGATAATGGGCATTAACGTTTTGGGTCATTTCATGATGATGAATGAGCAACCTTGCATTGAAACAATTAGCCTGAGCTCAGATAAGGGTCTGGGCAACTTTCTGTGTGCGTGCATGGGCATGTGTGTTAGTTGCTGTAGATTTCTTAAATATAAGGTGTCATTTTTGGCTACAATGAAAAAATTTTAACAATTAATATCGGAGCCGCAACACTGTATATTCATACAGTACAGCCTTTTGCGTGATACTTGTGTCAGGTCATTACACAGACTGAAACACCTGCTTGATTTTATTATAATTCTTTTTTTTTCCCACCATATTTCTCTGACACTTCTACAGTATAACATGTCATTATTAGTGACTTCGTAGGCACATAAAGGGGTTTATGAACTTGATCAAATATTTACCCAATCATTTCATATTTTTGTTATATTTAAAAAATACAAATGACACAAAAAAAGACAAATGACAGAATCGTAATTTAGTGGGTTTTTTTTTTTAGGTTCAAAATTAAATGGTAATGGTGTGTGTGTGTGTGTGTGTGTGTCATAGTTTGACCCACCTTCAAACAGAAAGACAATCAAGCACAAGTATAATGTAGTAGCATATATACTGTAGGTTACACAGGATACATACACTATATAGACAATAGTATTGGGACACCTGACCGATCCTGCCATATGTGGTTCTTCTCCAAACTGTTACCACAAATCTGTAGGCACACAATTGTACAGGACGTCTTTGGATGTGAAATAATACAATTTTGAGCTTACTAGAGAAACACAAACTCTCATGAAGATATAGTTTACATGGTTTGGAGAGGAAAATCTTGAGTGACCTGCTATAGAGCGCTAATCTCAAACCTAATTGGATGAATTAAAACACTGACTGCACCCCAGACCTTCTCACCTCACCTACATCAGTACCTGACTTTACTAACACCCTTATTGCTGAATGAGCAGACATGCCCACAAGCACAGAATCTAGTGAAACATCTTCCTAGAAAAGTGGAGGGAATTATTAGAGCAAAATGGAACTAAATGTGGAATGCGATGCTTACAAAGCACATGCCGTATTAGGTGTCCGCAAACTTTTGGCAACATAGTGTACTGTATATGCAGTTAAGTAAGGAGCCATTCACTATATGTGATTTACCACACAAATAGTTCATTGATAGCGATTGCATTTTAGCCTAAACTTATAACCAGCCGTCATTGATGTGAAACTGTGGATGAAGCAGAAAGAAGGAAATCCAGCACACAAGTCAGTACAAACAAGAAACATGGACAAAGGGACATGAAAAGCATACTGAGAGCTGAGGAACATAAAGAAAGCAAAAACTCTACGGAGATGCTTTAAAGGTTTGAGGGTGTCTAGAGACAGAACTTGTGTGGGGGAACGTATGGGAGTTTTGCAGAGCGCTGTGTACAGACACTAAAAATAAATAGAGCAGTCCCACATACACACATATACACACACTCACACACACACAGAGAGAGAGAGAAGCACACAAACACAAAGACACAGCGATCTAGAACAGGGAAGTCAGATTCATCACAGCCACTACATTTCCCACATGACTCCTGCTCACAGCCCTCCTCCTCCTTCTCCTCCTCTTCCTCCTCCTCCTATTCCTCCATGATTGTTGACTCAGCCTTCATCTTCAGCTGTAAGGGACAAGAAGGAAATAAATGCAAGTGCACATACCTCTGCTCTTATCTGTAGCAAACAATCCTACCTGGTCTACTCGGCATTGTTTAAACTGTTTTAGGACTCTTAAAATGTAGACAATCTTAGACTGCTAAGTATAGATCTGCTACACCTGCCTCTGACAGAGCATGATTTAAGGTGCCCGTGTTGCAGCTTTGCTTACGTTTCAGAGAGGAACAGGAGAATTATTAGTGCTCGTGTCACATGTGAAAGCCTGTACTCTATATCTCATGGCAAAGTCGATGAATTTGCACAATTCTAATGGTTATTATGTAACATGGCCATTTTAATAAAGAACATATTCGGTTTTCATTCATTCATGTATTCCATTTATTAAAAGACATATACTTGTTAAATTCAAAAGGTATAATTTATATATACTATACGCCCAAAAAAATGTGTGACGACTGACCATATGATTTGTGAGTGCTCTCTGAACATCCCATTTGCCGTTGTAATAACCTCTACTCTACTGGGAAGATGTTCCACTAGATTTTAGATTGTGCCTTAAAAGATTTGTGCTCATTCAGCAACAAGGGTGTTAGTAAAGTCAGGTACTGATGTAGGTGAGATGAGGAGGCCTGGGGCGCAGTCAGTGTTCCAATTCATCCCAAAGGTGTTCAATGGGGTTGAGGTCAGAGCTCGATATCAGGACACTCAAGATCTTTCACACCAACCCATGTAAAGCATATCTTCATTAAGCTGACTTTGTGCACGGGGGAATTGTATTGCTGGATCATGTTTGAGTCTCCTAGTTCAAGTGAAGGGTATGTGTAATTCTACAGTATCCAAACACATTCTATACAATCGTATGCCTCCAAGGTTATAGTAATAGTTTTAAGAAAAAAATATATATGGCTGAAAAAGTCAGGTGTTCCAATACATTTGTCCAAATATACATACTGTATAATCCACCTGCTTAAAATTGCTCTAAATATCAAATCATGGACTCAATAAGCGACTTGTGAATTTTCATTTTCATTTCATTTTCATTTGTTTTTCTTTTTTATCAACTCTGGCTTGCTAATTAGAGGTTTCATTACAAGAATAAGCATACAGGAATACATTTGTATTAAAATGTATATTCTTAATCTTTTTTTTTTTCTTTCTATAAAGGTACTTTGTAACAATCAACATAGTTTAAAGCGCTATTCAAATGCAAGATTATTTCAACTGAAAAAATGTGATGCACTGGCACCTTTCTACCAGACCTAGCAGTAACTTTTTTAGCAGTTTATGCTACAGAAATTCTTATGTGAGATCAGACCAGACTGGTTAGCTTTCACTCCACATGCACATCTATGAGCCTTGGTTGTCTGTTTTTCCTGGTTAGTAGTTAACCGTTTATCCTGTACCAGATACTGATTATCATCTAATAATCTAGCCAACACAAGTTGGCAGATCCTTATGCTTTTCCATTTGTTCCACTTCCAACACATAAAGTTTGAGAACTGACATTGGGAAAACATACTAGACAATTTTGTACTTTCAACAGTTTGGGGAAGAACCCAATATAGATGTAATGATCTTTTTTGCCATGTAATTATTATTCATATTCGGCATCCAGTCATCCAATTTTCTCTCTATTTCTTTCTTTAACATATTTTTTTTTTAAATGTTTCAAAATAAATATTTAAATATGCTGAACTTGACCTGCACTTGACAGACCTGAAAGCTCTTACGTACATCATACCTAAAAAATTTACTGTGCTCTTTTCCTAATGTTAATATTTCATGTTTTCTTAACCCCTCGACAAGGTAAAGTTGCTTGAGAAAATAATATTTCCAAAGTGCCATTAAATTATGCAAGATTTCACCAGGCCTTTGTATTACTATATAATCTGTGCAATATCGACATAAACCCTTATGTTATTAATGCTAAATCTATCAAACCAAAAATCATGAATTATTTCTGGAGAGAATAGTTGTGCAATCGTACAGAATTCTACTTTCCTGGAATATGAACTTCTTATTCTACGAACCAGCACCTCATCGGAAATTAATGTGAGGTGATTAAAGAAAAAAACTCAATGAAAAAATGATCCGGTAAAACACCAAACACACAAAGAAACACTACTTGAGCTCTAATGGCTACATATTAATACCACAATGAAGAGATCTATAGGTAAATTTTTTTAACATAATGGTAAGAGTTTTATTACAACCAATGAAGCATTGCCCAGCATCATTCAAAGAGACAGTGGAGGACAAAAAAGAATGTACTTTCCTACTAATAAGACCAAAATGGGTCTGTCACACAACGTTAGACTGTGGCTCTAGTCATTGGCATGTGAAGAAAAAAAAAGACCCATTAAATTCATGCAAAGGAAGTGACCTTTAGTTAATGCATATCCAAAAAAAGGCTTTAAATTAATGCCATCCCTCAGTATTATCAAAGATAGCACAAACTACATCAGATCTTAGGCAAAGCAATTGTATCAAGGACACCAAGTTAATTTATACAATTTGTAAATGATATGTATGTGCAAAAGTGTTTTATTGCTTTATCGTATATTTGTGGGTCAATTGCTGGGTTTGACAATAGAATCTTAATAATATAATTATTTTAAATACTGTCACTAGTAATGCTAAACATGTGAGCAAAGCTATTTATAGTATATGGACAAAAGTTTGTGGATATCTGCCTATAATATT
>JAAIIK010000052.1:4046682-4069067 GCA_014706435.1 Silurus glanis | reverse complement strand
CTCTCTCTCTCTCTCTCTCTCTCTCTCTCTCTCTCTCTCTCTCTCTCACACACACACACACACACAAGCACACAAACCCATCCGCCATCTGCACCGTAAAACTGTTACTTAGCAACTGCCATTTTTCTTTTCTAAGTCTTGCCCAGTATGACAGATGCAATTATTTACTTTGGCCAGTGCTACAGAACTGGTGCAAAAGCAACAAAATACAAAGATCTTTGCACATTAGTAGTGCCAGATGCACTTCAAACTATCTGACTAACAGTTCTGAAGATCCCACTGTTGCTGAAGTAGCAGACCTGCTTTTCTTTTTTCAGTGAAAATAATAAAAATGTTGACAATGGTGAGAGCAAAAAAACAAAACAAACAATAACAATGAATGAGGAGGGAATTGTATTTTTGTATTATTGAAACCATCAAATGATAGTTTTTATTGGGCTGTGCCAATGTACCACTTTCGCTCAAGCAAACATTCATCTGGTAGTTATACATTTAAAAGTACAAATATACACTTATATGAAACACGGATTCATGTCCTTGGCTGTATAGGAGTGGAGTATTTTGCGGTCGTCTGCTCTTGTAGACTATCTAACTTATAGTTTGGCCTGTTGTATGTTCTAAGATGCTTTTCTGCCTGCCATTGTTGTAAAGAGTGATTGGAAACTGTCACTTATTGAACGTTTTATTTTTATTTTTTACATCATGATATTTTGTGAAGTCTAGAATGTGGTGCATGAAAGATCCTGGGAGTTCAGTAGTTCCTGAAATAGTCTAATCAGCCCATCGAACACCAATAACCATGCCATAACAGTCACTGAGGTCACAAAGTTCCTCTATTTTGAAGTTTTTGACCTGTATCTGCGTAATTCTATCCATTACACTGCTGCCACATGGATGAATTCACAGGAAGGATGTTTAATTTTAGAGTTAGGGGACAGAGTCCATCATTGATTGCATTAAACAACAAACCATCAACATGAGCACCATACTGACACCAGCAAATTGGTGTCACCACCAATTAGTTCCACCAAGCACTTGGATTCCCATGGGTGCAAACCCTAACCCTCTTACTTGGAAGGGTAAAGAAATCACACAGTGATCAGCTCACTGTCTGACTGATCCCAGGTTCACAATGTTTACACTACCTGTACAACCATAGAAAGCCCCCAGTCTAGAGAGCTGCATTTGGATTAGGATCCCACTGCTCCAGCAGGACCCAACACTAATCTCGGAGGAGCGGGCGGTTTTACCTCTGCCATGAGCAAAAAGGGTAAAAAAGAAAAAAGAAAAACCCAATGTGTTTGTCATGATGGTGCTTCACTTTAGCATTGCTTTATGATCAGTTCAATGGTCTGTTATTATTAAATTCATTGTAGCCCTAACATTTGTGTACATTTAGAATGTTTTTGGACACAAACATCGCAGGAGTGGGACACACATGTTACGGTAATGGAAATTCAACAGGAGAGAGTGGGAGCGAGATTGAGAAAACAGTACCTTGCAGGGCTCTACCCCAGTCCCATGTAATAATTCCTTTAGAGAACCAATATGCGCTCATCATGTTGCCCCTACAGCTACACCATAGAGCTCTGAGGAATGGCATACACCTCTTGTCTTTAAAAGAAAACTAAGGGAACAGTTACACACACACACTCCTTAATGTGACCAGCATCAGTGGTCAGAAAGCAGGCGGATTATGACCATATATTGACCTTCAATAATTAAAACCTATAACCGTCAGGTTAAGTCAGGCATGTTAGGTTTTAACCAGGTGTGCAGAATTACAGACACTACAGACACATAATTCTGCGAGTTATTTCTTCCTGTTCTTTGTGTAATATCTGCTGTTATGGGTTGCTTTGATGACTCCATAATACCTGTGCTTCAGGCAACACTGGGAAATGTATTGAATATGGCAAAATATCACAATTGTTTAGTGTAGGGAAGTCAGAAGACATGACTTCAGGTGCAGGAAGCAATTTAAATGATTTCCTTTTGGGAGTCGATGGCATTGATATAAATAGCACTGTTGAGAACTGTCACGAGTATGTGGGGATTACCAAAATGCCAGGGAAGTTGACTCTCCACTACAAACAATGGAAAATATGTCTGAATCTTTGAGCATATTATATGTGAAATGGTTGTTGTAGACTAAAAATCAGATTGCTGTTATTCTGTGTATGTTTTAAGGGATGCAGATTGCAATTGACATAAGGACATGAATCACCATGTACACTGTGATCAGCAATGATTCGTTTATCTGATTTGGAAACATATTCAAACAGTTCTTTATGGCATTTTGGTGGAGATACACTATAGGAGGTTAGCTAAATAACTAGGCACCTCACTCCAGTCTTGGTGTAGAATAGCTACAAACATTGCACTATTATATACAAGTGTGTGGTCACTTGTTAATAAGAATCAAAAATCATTTGTGCTTTTTTGAGCATCCCACATTCAATCCTCATTTGCTGTTATAATAACCTCTTCTGTTCTGCAAAAATGTTAAACTAGATTTTGAAGTGTGATTGTGGAGATTTTTGCTCATTCAGCCACAAGGGCATTAATAATGTAGGTAATCAGATAATCAGATAATGTGGGATGAAGGTTCCCTGGTGGTCTAGTGGTTAGGATGCGGCGCTCTCACAACTGCGACCCGGGTTCGATCCCCGGTCAGGGAACCAACCCCAGCCATTAGGGTTGCACAAGCCTTAGTGCCGGTCCCAAGCCCGGATAAATGGGGAGGGTTGCATTAGGAAGGGCATCCAGCGTAAAAACATGTGCCAAATCAAACATGTGGATGGTCTGTTGTGGCGACCCCAAATGGGAGAAGCCGAAAGAAAAGTAGATAATGTAGGATGAGAAAGCCTGGGGTGAAGTCAGCATTTCAATTGATCCCAAAGGTGTTCAGTATGGTTAAAGTAGGAGCCCTATAGCAGACCACGCGAGATCTTCCATCCCAACCCATGTAAACTATATCTTGGAGCTTGATATGTGCACAGGGGCATTGTCATGCTGAATCAGGTTTGGGTGTCCTACTTTAATTTAAGGGAAAATGTTACAAAATACACAGACATTCAATACAATCCTATCTCCTTTAAAGAAACGGATGTACAGCAATTAATAAAAAGCAGTCTATATGGTTAGCAAAAAGTTTTCTGCAATAAACATGTATAAATGTTATTTAAAGGACTGCATAAGTAACCTTATGGAAGACTTTGTACCAGCGAAAATTGTTATCCAATTGCAATCTTTTATTTTGCAATCGCATGGTAATATCACACAACCGTGACTAAACTGCTTCTTATTGCCTAACTGTCTCCTAAAAATGTGCAATCGTGCAATATTAACTCACAATTTGGAGGTAAGTAGTTTGCAATTGCAAGATAAAACTGCCTAATATAGAGAGGTGGGGGAATCCCACATTATGATGATCCTTTTTTTTTTTTTTTAAAAAAAGAAAGAATCAAGGATATTGTCTAAAACCTCTTTCTTTCTGTCTCTCTCTTTCTTTCTCTCTCTTTCTCTCTCTCTCTCTCTCTCTCTCTCTCTCTCTCTCTCTCTCTCTCTCTCTCGCTCTCTTTCTTTCTCTGCAGGAGTAGAGAAAAACTTACCAACCTATCAACCTACATCAACTTATATGTTTGCAAATCCATGTGGATCGGCGAAAAGTCATTTCCTAGGTTGAATCTTTTTAAATCTTTAACTCGTTTTGACTGAGAAAATCTCTACTTATAAAAAAAAGATCCCTACTTTTATCTCTTTTTTTTTTGTGCGGATTTAAAAAAAAAACACAAAGCATTCTCAGTTTCTCTGCAGTACTTGCACCTCTGGCTATAGTATAGGAAAAAAAATGTAACATATACATCACTGTCATCTCTTTCATCGTCAGCATTGTTTTAACAGCCTGCAAAATGTAAATCCATTTGAGATAGATTAAGAGAAAGAAAAAAGAGCAATAAAACAATTTTTAATGTTTCATAATGTAAGCAAATTCATTGTATTTAAGATTTAATCACCGCTCTCGGTTAGTTGCCCCAGCTTAGAAGGGGATCAATCTGCTGAGCCGTTTTGCCTGTTCATTTCCCACACACTTTTCTTTCTCTTCTATCCAATCCATTAGCAATGTTTTTGCTTCGAAATATGTTTTCAAAGAGAATACATTTATTCTTAGATTTCTATATAGCATGTGGACAGTTTGAAAATGAAGTCTGTGCAAAAACACATGAAACACCCATTTTTGGTGTAGCTTAATGCAATTCGAATGACTTTATGCTTTAACAGTTTCCGATTTCCTTAAGACATCATAACTTCATATCTATTAACCCTCATCGGTGCCCGGGGGCCGGTGCGACGCCCTTGTCGGTGCCCTGGGCCAGTGTGAAGCCCTCCTTGTCGGTGCCCCATGGCTGTACGATGCCCTCGTCTGTGCGGTGCGATGCCCTAATCAGTGCCCGGGGTGGAGCGATGCTCTTGTCGGTGCCCGGGGTCAGAACGACACCCTTGTCGGTTCCCGGGGTAAAGCAACGGCCTTGTCGGGGCTCGGAAGTGGACTGGCACCCCCAGAAAAAAACCCAGGCGGAGCAACACCCCCAGTGGAACTCAAGAACTGAGTGGCACCCCCACCCAGGAACAACGGCTGGGAGATGGAACCAGTGGGGCTTGAAGACTGGGCAATGTACTCAGTGGGGCTTGGAGACTGGGGATTTGTTAGGCTGCAGGGATAGCCAAACTGGAACCCGGGCTCCTGGCGAAAATCTGGATAGCCTGCGCATAAGGTACTACACCTCAGCGAAGTGCCTGGTGAAACTGGAGGATGCACCAATGCTGTCCCGATTGCCATTCCACATTGCGCTGGCCCATGAAAGAGCCTTCCCGGTTAGTAGCGAGATTAGGAACGTGACCTTGGAGTGTTCGGTGGGGAATCTGGCAGGTTGCAGCTCGACATAGAGACTGACGTGTCGCAGGAAGCCGCTGCACTCGGACGTTTCGCCGGAGTAGGAAGCCGGAAGAGCCATTGGGCTGTAGAAGGCGAGTGGTGCAGCCACGCTAGCATGCGCTGGAGCCGGTGTGAATGCTTCCCAGAGAGCGTACCTTGAATAAGTACCTTGAATGGATCTGTGATTGGAGCAGGTTGGGGATCCATTGGGTTAGGTTTTTTAAGGTCCAATCTTCTGTCACGGACCAGGCGTCAAAAACTGTGAGTAAAAAAGAATGTCTTTATTTGGTCTAAACATACATACATGAGAGAGGTGACTGGAGCAAATGGTACACCTAACTGAGTGCTCCCTTAGAAGCGTAGCCAGAAGCATGGAAGCACAGGGAACAAGAGAGGTAGGAAGTCCGGGTGATCAATGGTCGTAACTGGTAGATCGGAGACTAAGTGAAGGGGAATAGAGACCTTATAAATAGGACGGGTAAATGGAGGACAGGTGTAGGTGATTTGTAGGAGGGAGAGGCTGAGTGAGAGTGTGAGCATTGGAGGGAGGCGTTACTGGTGGCTCCCTGACACATATTTGGTAATAAAGCTATTTCTGATTCTGATTCTGAACATTGCAGAGGTAGAGCTGCATCTTCCTAGAGACAGAACTGGAAATAAACGTCTGATTTAATATAATCTTTTTTCTTTTTTGCACTAAAAAGCCCTGTTTGTGGAAGGCCCATGAGATAGAAGTCAGAAGGTACTTGACTAAATTTATGATTTGCTGTCTGTCTGAACCAAAGAATTAAAAGTGAACAATCTGTACACTATTGAATTGCATAGCGTAATTTGTATTTTTTTTTTTGCATTCTATTCCATTGAATCACATTGTATTAAATTAAATTAAAATCATATTGCATCGCATTGTAATATGGGTACTTCGTATCTTATAACATCAGTAGCTGCTTCGTTTGTATCTTTAATGTATCATCTTGTTGGCTATGCATCAAATTGCGAATTGCATCATTATGGAGATGCACATCCATAGTATAGGTAATATGAGGCTATAACTGGAAGCTATTTAACAAGGGAGCATGTTTGCCATGTGGCAACCATTCGGTAATGTGTGTCTTTTGATCAATGGTTTTGATCAATTCCATAAATCCAATTATATATGAATATATTGCTGGTATCTAACAGTATATAGTGTATTCCATGCCTTTCGTATGTTTCTAATGAATTATGTTTTCTCCCAAAAAACATATGTTAGTCAACTACCCTATATATAAATGAGGTTCATTTACTTGTCACATGTACCTTACAGCACAGTAAAAATCTTTCTTTACATAGTCCAGCGATGTTAGGAAGTGCAGGGTCAGCCATGACACAGGAGCACAGAGGTTTAAGGGCCTTTCTCAAGTGCCCACGAGTGGCAGCTTGTTTATTCTGAGACTTGAACCTCAAACCTTCCAATCAGTCACCCAGAGCCTTAACCACTAAGCTACCACTTCCCCATTAGCCATGACCATGACCAAGAAATTACCAAGGATGAAGAAATAAATCTGGTAAGTGCTTCACAGAGATCACTTAATAAAATAAGAAGCATCCCACTCATATGATTTTTATTGTGTTTTGCATAATTTAAGCTTGATGTACACCTGTATTGTCAACCAAATTTCTGCCGTTGAAACAAAAAAGCAAAAACAATAAACCTTTATCATATTATCTCTTTTCCTGCCAAAAGATAATTGTAATATAATATATTTACCAGTAATTTAACAGTTGTTGTTTTAATTTACTTGTTTATTAAATAATTTAAAAGACTACACATGTTTCTTATCTTAATTCACCCAGGCTAATTAACCAGTAACTTCATCATTAGTGTAAACACCTGTCAGAAATCCAGGAAATGGAAGTAGAACAAACTCAATGCCCCATCTATTATTTCCTTCATGAAACTAATTGATACCAGCAGCTAAGAGTTCAGAATCAGAAGTATGAATTTTAATATTGTTTTGGTCATGATGCTTTTGAAATCGAGGTCAAAACTCTTGCGTCAACCACTTGAAACCAAAATTGGCTACCCAGATAATGGATTTGTCCCTGTTATTCAGTTTTCGAGTTATTTTTTTTTATATATAATTGCAATCAGATACAGGGATAAGAGTAGCTTCTGGTGCTGTGGTTGGTGATCTGTGAACATTCAACAAGGTTCGAGTTGACGTTTTTTTTTTTTTTATCTCCTTATGGAACCAGGAGCTACATAAAAACTCAAGACATGAATTTAGACAATGTGAAGATTATTTATACTCTGCATCTATAAGATAGAAAGAAAATTGGTTATAGCTGTTAATGTGCTGCAAAGTCAGTAAATGGATAAAAACGTCATTAATGGTACAACACTTAATGCGAAATACATGATTTTTCATTAGCCTGGAGTTCTTATTAGCAAGAAAACTACAAGAATACATCTAAAAAAGGAAAAGGTTTGGGCTTCTGCCCCTATATACTCGGTATGTACTCAGATTCTAAAATAAATTACAGCAGAGATTAGGGTTTAACCTATAGTTTGACCGGATTAAGCCCTTATCAATGAGCTTGCTGGAAAATGTACAAATGTCTCATGCATAAAGTAGACTAACAACATTGCATCTTCACCATTCATTCATTTGTGTGACAGAAACCTGGCTTTCAAAAATAAACCCTGATTCATTAACAGATTTGGAGAAATATGCTACCATGCATATTGAGATAAAAGAAATGTGTGTGCATTTAATAAAGACGAATATACAAATCCATAGGTTCCCAGGATTCTTAATGGAATACATATTGTACTTTCTTCCCTGGCCTATCAAATAATAGTTCATTTGTTGAGGACCAACAAATCCTACACACAATAAACTGTAATATAATCAGCTGTGCACAAAACTTCTTCTTTCGGCTTCTCCCATTAGGGGTCGCCACAGCGGATCATCTGTCTCCATACCTCCCTGTCCTCTATATCTGCCTCTTTCAACCCAACTACCTGCATGTCTTCCCTCACCACATCCATAAACCTCCTCCTTGGCCTTCCACTTTACCTCCTTCCTGGTGGCTCCATCCTCAGCATTCTCCTACCGATATACCCCCCTCTCCCTCCTCTGCACATGTCCAAACCATCTCAATCTTCCCTCCCTCACCTTGTCTCCAAAACGTCCTACATGCGCTCCACTGGTTTCCGGTAGTTGCAGGGATCCAATTCAAAACACTGATGCTTGCCTACAGAGCCAAAATTTGTCCAGCACCCTTTACCTCAAAGCTCTGATCTCTCCTCACACTGCACCATACTGCCTGAGATTATCTAGCACTGCTTGACTGGTCTCACCTTCTCTCGGGGTAAGAGGTAGGTATACATTAAGACTCTTCTCTGTTCTGGCACCGAGATGTCCGAACAGCTGAGTCACTCCCTATCTTCAAGTGACAGATAAAGATCTTCTTCTTGAAACACTTAAACTAGCATTTTTTTCCCCTTTTTGTTTTGTCTGTGTTTATATTTTAATAAAAAAGAAAAACATGCTATATTTCCTCTCAACAGAGTTTAGGTTGACTGTATCTTAAGTTTGTTAGCTCGCAAACCAGTGTTGATTTATTCATTGATAAAGACTCAAAGCACTTTTGTACTTCACTTTGGTTAAGGACGTCTGTTAAATGGTGTAAATGTAAATATAAATTAGGTACATACAAACCAAAGTTCTGGTGATGGAAGCTGAAAAAAGAGGAAGCAAGGAGATGGGTGCTAGAAACAGCAGAGACCATGCAGGTTTGAACTAAACAGATTGGAATATTTTTATAGACCAACCAATTCACATTCCCAACATGAACATGGGCTTTAGCGTCATTACACACACATCAGTGAAAGTGCCTTACTTTCTAATAGATTTAGTAATCCTATTCTTAACAATGCAAACCCCTTCAGCACTTCAGCTCTCCAGTTCAGAAAACAAATATTTTTTATTGCATGTATTGATTAAAATAAATATTTGCTTTTGTAGAACTATTACTAACAGCTTCAGAGGATGTATCTTTTAATATTCAGACTATAGATACAAAGTGACTGATAATACTGGATAGTGTCTTGTTTTCTTGCAAAGCAAAGATTGGTATCAGCTACAGTATGTGCCTTGGAATTGATCCCCTCAAGGATACAGCTACAGCATTTTACAAAAGTGAGTACACCCCTCACATACACTGAAAATAACTCAACAAACTCAACAAAAGTAAGTACATAACAGCTGTACGTCACTTAACCATGCAAAGTCACATGTCCTTTTATTATGTCCATGTTTTTGTCTGCTTGACAGGACCATACAAATTTGTGTATCTTGTATTAAAGTAGGTAGAATTTGGTGTAACTGAGTTACAGCGCAGTGGCCAGGATCATACAGAGGTATTTTAAGATGGTTACACTCGGAACAGGGGTGCTCATTCTTTGAAGGATCTCACAAGGGTCCATCAAAGAAGTTGTGTCCTCGTGTTGTGCGTCAGGTGCAGAAGCTGGCATTAAAAAACAGACGCATGAGTGCTGCACATTGCTTTAGAGGTTGCAGAAGCAGAAGGTCTGCTTCTAAGTGCTCAGAACGTACACCGCACACTGCAACAAGTCGGTTTGCATGGCCGTCGTCCCAGAAGAAAGCCTATTCTGAAGCTGGTTTACAAGAAAGCTTTCAAACAATTTGCTAAAGAGCATGAATGATTGGATCCATGTCCTGTGGTCTGATGAGACTAAGATAATCTTGCATGGCTCAGATAGCGTACAGTATGTGTGGCGACGCCCTGGTAAGGAGAACCAAGTAAACTGTGTCTTGCCTACAGTCAAGCATGGTGGTGGTAGCATCATGGTCTGGGGCTGCATGAATGCTGCTGGTACTGGAGAGTTGCAGGTCAATGAGGGAAACATATACATAAACCCCATTGAGCACCTGTGTGGCATCCTCAAGCGGAAAATGGAGAAGTGCCATGTGTCTAACAGCCAGGAGCTCTGTGATGTCATTATGGAGGAGTGGAAGTAGAGTCCAGCAACAACCTGTGCAGCTCTGGTGAATTCCATGCCCAGGAGGATTAACGCAGTGATTAACACTGGTGCTCACACAAAATATTGACATTTTGGACACAGTTTTGACATGTTCACTTAGCGTGTACTCAGAGTTATTTTCAGAGGACAGCAAATCTATACTGCTATACAAGCTACACATTGACTACCAAGATTAATTTCTATAGTATTGTCCCTTGAGAAGATATATTGAAATAGTTGCTGAAATGAGACAGGTATATATCTTTAGCTAAAGACTCATTTGTCTATAGATCAATCATAGATTTATGTCAAATAAACACTTTTTGGTATATGATCTAGACAGTTTTAGTTCAAGCTTTGCAGAAAATAGCAAAAGCAGACACAAATAAAATTTGACCATGGGCCAAGATGTAGACAGCTGGACTTGTACCGTCTGATGGCCACTTACATCAGGAAAGTGCAGTATTTGAATGGCAGGCTCCTTTGTGTCACCACCAATGATCAGACCATGCACAAGATAGCTACTCTTCTCACCCTCATTACAGTGTTCAAGCAAATGGTGATTATGACGTTCTCAATGATGACTTCTTCCCTAACACTTAGTCTCACAGTTCATTGCCACTGTGCAGATTCATCAAGAATGCTATCCAGTACTCTGTGCCAACTTGTGGTGCTTATTATGATGTTGGCCAAGAAAATTTTAGCCAGTCTGCCATGTGCGCTATCGGCATCCATTGGGGATGTTAGGACTGATGATGGTAGTCGTATCAGTGATCTCTGAAGGATTCTTGGAGCTTATCAGACTGCAGCTGGACCCAAATGCTACAATTGTTACAGTAAAGGGATGAAATGCATTTGCTTTCTAGCGGGGCAGGACATTTTTAACGAAAAGTGTATGGTTAAGAGTTAAGTCTCCTACAGATCCCAAATTATTAAACAACTAACCAGGTATTAAAATCATTGTGTTGTATGCCAATAAAATGCACAGGATACAAAATTGGATTCTAAAAATCATATATATATATATATATATATATATATATAGTTGAGTCAAAATAAACTCTGTGGATACATGATTAATATCCTTTTTTTTTTTTGTGCCAGGACACATAAGTAGACAGCCAGGCCTTTTTTTACACAGCTAGTGTTGCTGCTGTCATAATTTTTTACAAATACCAACCAACCAACCCTGATTGCAACCCTGATCCAACTGGGAGATTAAAAGTTGTATGCTCTTCTGAGCCAGCCAGGCTTTGTCATATAGTGTATAGTCTATAAATGAGAAAATGCAAAGCTTCAAATAAACACTGTTAGCGGGACACTAAAAATATATTATAGTTAATTCTGGTGATCAGCAAATGGAAAGTGATGCTAATCACCATAATTGTGAGATCAGCACAAATTAACAATATGGGTTACACACTTTAATAGCCTAATGGCTTGCAAGCCTATAAAATATGGAATTGATGAAGCATAGCCTATTTCTTTGAATGATGAACTTGTAGCATATAATATTTTACATACTATAAACAAAGGCCAATAGCTTGATGAATGAGAGGGTGAAGAAAAAGAGTTTAAAGTTTAAATATGTGGCTATGGGGAGAGAGATAGGAAAGGACAAACTACTTAATGATGTGTGCTTGTCACTGATGTGTGTTTGGACTACAGTACTGTATGTATATAGTATTTGCATTAACCTAAACAAAATCCATATAATAAAGTTTACTTGACCTGCCTTTAGAGAGTTAAAAATGCATTTTTACATCACCCCATATAACTCTTAATTGTTACGTGCTGCCAAACAACAAGATAAGATACGATTCACTGGATGTATTTCAATCAAAGTTGCCGATATGTGATTGCATTAGAGAATCACAAAATCACAGAAAGCAGATCGATTTTTATCCAGATAAACTATTATGTCTTATTTTCACTAAAAATCTCAGATATGTAAAAATGTGGGCTGTTTCGAACTGGTATTTCACTAATGACTAAATAATTGCTTCCTTTCATATAGTTATAAAACATCTTTAAACCTAGTACTTGTACTTCATCTTGTACTCACTAAAACCTTTTATTTGTAGTCAGTGAACTTTAAGTAGATGATTTATTACCAGTTACGAAGCTGTTTAAATCTAAATGTAAATATAAATGTGTTTCCCTTTGAGATGACATTTTGTTTCTTGTGTCCTCTTATTCAACCCTGTAAATCTAACTGCAGGGAGGGAAACTACAGTGACGTGGCTGACAGTTCTTTTGAACTCGATTCTTACCCTAATGAGACATGGCATTCGCCCCACTGACCCAGAGGGTGGGGGTTGATCGGGGTTCAAGAGGTCTGTATGTAAAAAACCTGGCTAAGGTAAATATTGTACTTGATCCATGCTTAAAAAATATAAAGCATTCAGGGGTTTGAAAGCCACAGGAATGGGGTTTATTTTTGAGTATTGTGGAGGAGGACAAAACTCCAAGTGATAATGACCCATTTCCCCTACAATTGCTTCTACAATTGCCGTTTTTTTTTTTCTAAATATATATATATATATAATCTAAATGATGGAAACTTAACAGTAGGTGCAATACATGAATACTAATTGGCCTTACTTTTCCCTACCATTTATGTTTCAAATATACAATATATGAAGTACTGCATATTGCTGGAAATGATTAATAGTGCTCTACTTATTCCTTTTAAAACTAAAGCCATCTGATAAACACAAGCGATTAGCTAAAAGCTTTTACTTTGCACTTAAAAACTAGGTGTGTAAGAAAATCAAAAATGCAACATCGTTATAAAAAATAAATTCATAATTCATGGTAGTTGTTTAGTTTTGAGTTTATAACCTGACCGCAAATAGATAGCGGTCGTCTTATCGATAAACTTTAACAGTTACAGGAAGTACTAGCATAAGGGCACGGAACTAATGTTAGCATAAATCCACCTGCATTGTAATAGATGTAATTATTTCAAATGCATATCCTACTGTGTTCTAGTTATTTTTATTTCTTTTTTTTGCTGAGGTTTGCATATAGCGGTTGCTCTTAATCACAACTTTTTGAAAATGATATCGTTTTCCTAAAAAATTCAATATTAAAATATATCGCATTGTATCACAACATATCGTATCGCTACACCTGTATTGTGATGCGTATCGTCAGATTCCTGTCAATAAACAGTCCTAGTAAAAACTGGTATTACATTCTAATTTGTTTGCACACTAATTTTCAGTAAAAGAAAATTCCTCATTAGGGTTATGGTGGTTTTGTGAAACTGGGTCTTAGGTGGGTAAGCATCCTAAATGGGTCACCAGGTAATTGCAAGGTGAGATGTGTGCAGACATTCAGGCATTCACTAGGGGTAATTTATCTAAGCCAGTCCACTTTTGGGAGATAAAAGTAAAATTGAGAACTCAGAGAAGTTCAGGTAGATAATAGAAGAACGCAATACTACGATTAAGACCCATCATTGTCGCCATAGTTGTAGTTAATAATTGTTAGTCAATTTACTCCCTCCTTATAATGTCAAATCATTCAATTTCAATAGTGTAACAATACAAAAAAGTTTTTTTTTATTTTTTTTTTGCTAGTAACATTGTCAAATCAAAGCTAGATTATTTTCCCCTGCCTTGTTATGGGCCACAGAGCAGGAAAAAAAAAAAGATCAGGAACGCATGAGGGGCATTCAGACAAAGAAATGTTCAAGTTAAATCAGATACTCATTGTCCAGCAACAAATTTCAAAAATTTCTTTTGTTGTTCCCAGTATACAGCACTGATGAATTTTATCCTAGGAAGTTTCTGCTAAAGTATTTCAGTTTTAGCAGGTCTTTTCAGCAACTGCATCATCAGGCATTGGCAAAATAAATTCTTGTCAATCATAGGACAACACTGGGCAATGAGTTTCCAAACAACAACCAAAAAAAATCTGTTTATTACTCGAAGGTAATACATATCCAATATTTTCACCACCTGCTGCTAGAACGTATTATGTGTCTTCAGGGTGATAATTAGACCTTAAGAAACACCCCATTCATTTGAAGCATGGGCCTGAGTTCTGTAAATGCGTAACCTCATTTCTTTTTCAAGATCACAGGGCCACTGGGTAATGATGCTGAACAACAGCCTTGAAATGAGCCATGCAACCTGAGCTTTTGCATGCAAGCTTGTGTAGTGACAGCCATTCCAGCCAAGACATCGTTTCCCAGCAGTTATTAAGGCGCTAAACAAGCCTTGTGTGAGATGATAACTTGATTATTGTAACCCTTTCCCTCATTCCTTTTTTTTTCAAATAAAGCAGAGTTTATTGATGGATTTGGGTCTGTGAGATGTTTCCATATAGTGAAATATTTAGAAAAGCAAGACTTATATATGGTTTTAGACACCCCCATACATCTCACAAGAAAATCTGACCTCCACCCTTGTCATATGGCATCTCAGTAATAAGGCTGGTGCTAAAAATAATTACCTTGACATTTGTTGCAGTCAAGTACACAGCAGTTACTCAGTTATTGTATCTGGCTTGAGATCATCATCAAGTTTCTTTTATTTTTAGTATAACTAAGCTGTCAGGTCTGGTCTTCAATATTAAGGAAAACTTTATTCTGTCCCTGAAAAGCAGTAAACATATCAGTTAAATACCATATTCACTCCTTATGTGAAATTGGCTTGCTATGAAATTTGAGCAGGCACACTATTTTGCACATGGAACACTGATGGTTTCATTCAAGGCTATTCCATTGGATGCCTGGACCCCTGAGGCTGTGTGACTGTGTTAAAAGTGTGAAGAGGAAAGGTAGATCTGGTCAAAGTGATGCAGGCAGCCCGTAGGGTTTTAACTCACGCACTCAGTCGCTGAAATATACTCGCTCCCAAGGTCCATAGCAAAGTCATGGGCATGATGTAATCCTTATAATTAGCAAAAGCCATTGTGTGCAACTTTCATCAAAATCTACAGTGATGTAAAACTCATTTAAGATGTGCTGGTGTGTGTTCTCTTCCTTAAAGCACCTCACTTGACCTTTAGTCTGAGTAGCTGCTGTCGGCTCTGCACTACAGTCCGCCAAAAGATTAAACATGATCAATGTTTATGCATATTTAGCAGCAAATCATTACCATGACATTGTTGCACCATTTAGTTCATATATATCAAAGCCCCTTCAGTTCTTTACCCACCAGGATTCTGCTATGAATGCCAGCGTTGAAGGGAAATGTTTCCCCCAGCGTAGCACTTTAATCTAAGTGCAAGTATTATTTATTGCAACATCCTAGCAAATTGTCCAAAATGCTTGCAAATCTGATCAAAATGTAATTTACATAGCTATCCTGTAGCATTTTATTACAAATCAAGTCAAGAACCTTTTCACATTCTGCAGTGTTATGACCTGGAACTGAAATAGCCTTCTCCTCACTGACAAATGCCCTCTAATGTTCTAATTTACCAGATCATTGAGTCAAGGTTGTACCAGATTATTTCCATTTTTTTTTTTTTGATTGCAGATTTAACGATACACCATTAAATGTGCAAAGTTCAGAATGATTGACATTGTTGTCCAGGACTTTTCATGATACTATTTTTTAATCATGTTCTCTAGGAAACTTTTGTATCTTCTAGAAACCAATATATTCATATAAAGGTCTGATGTTAACCAGCAACTTCTAGAAATGTATTTTTTTATTTGTTTGCTCAAGTGCCTTCTGACTTCTAACACATAGCACCTTCACATACAAGCATTTGTAGTGCGGAGTAAAAAAAAAAAAGATTAAATCAAACTATTTTTTTTTTGTTCTGCAAAAAAAAGATGCAGCTCTACTTCTGCCATGTTAATCTACAGTATATTGTACAGTATGTGACTCTTAGGACAAGCCTCGGTCTCCGTAGTGTTGATGCGTTATAGTCATGTAGCAGCAGTGGTGCTGAGAGAACGCACTTAAGAAACAGTTTAGCGACGAGAAATCAATCTACATATAAAATATTGGTCACAAAGTATTGGTCACTTTCTAAATAAGTGTAGCGCATCTAGTAAAATGTATACACAAATACGTTTTTACTTATGCAAATATTAAAAAACAATGCATCATTGTACAAATGCTAACCTGTATCCGAAGCACATTTTTTAAATAGATGCATCACATTAATTGTTATGTTATGTTATGTTATGTTATGTTATGTTATGTTATGTTATGTTATGTTATGTTATGTTATGTTATGTTAATTCAGTGATGCAAATTGGATGCAAATCGGATGCAAATCAGTGAATCTTACCATCTCTTATATACAGTATATATATATATATATATATATATATATATACTGATACTGAACACTGCACACCAGAAACACAAAAACACAAAACAAGAGCTGCAGTTGTGGAGATGCTCTGACCCAATCGTCTAGCCATCAACATATTGTTGTCAGAAACCCTCAAATCCTTATGCTTGCCCATTTTTCCTGCTTTTAACACATCAATTTTGAAGAAAAAAACTTCACTTGCTGGTGTCACTCACCAGTGATATATATATAATA
This sequence comes from Silurus glanis, assembly GCA_014706435.1. NCBI lineage: Eukaryota > Metazoa > Chordata > Actinopteri > Siluriformes > Siluridae > Silurus > Silurus glanis. Next base: position 4,052,574 of record JAAIIK010000052.1, on the reverse strand, counting down.
CAAAGTATATTGAGTGGGTTATTTGGTGTACTTTTATGACAATCAATCCTAATAAAGTCCTTTTCAGTTTGAGCTAGTTACACTATAAAATGTGGAAAAAAAAACTTCATGGGGGAGTAAAAAAACTTACAGTAGGCACTGTACAGCCAAATATGTTAATAATGCGATTTTAAAAAGGATGCATTTATTGGAACACCCAGTGACCCTCAGTTGCACTCTGTGGTTTGATTTACATTCCATAATGACTCTCTGTTTATTGAACATTTCCAGGTTGGTGTTGCATGCCAGAAGCTTATTGCCATATTTATCCCATTATCCTATTGGCTGAGAACTTGGAAGCCAGATGCCAATCAATCACCTTTTTGCCCTCCATTGGGGCCAGTGGATTTATGGATGTGTGTCGCTGCACTTTGCTATTTCTCCTCCTGTGCATCAAACATTCTGGCAAGATGTGTGGTGAAGGACAAGACATTAGTCAGCCTGGTGTCACAGGTAATTAGCATACATTTCTGTTCTAAGTAAAATACGGTACCTGTCAGCCAGGGAAGGAAAAAAAAAACCTAATTAGGAGAGCAATATGTACTTTTGCTCAGCCATGATCAAGCTAATACCTACAGTCGGGTATCATTAGTTAGGTTTGGTTGGAATGAATTACATGGACATTGGCCAAAACAGCATTACGTTGAAAGCAAGATGCATGGTAGAATGCAGCCTCTGGAAATGAACGATACTGTAAACATGGCTGTTGTGTTTCATCATGGTGGAGGTTCCTCAGCCACTAGATTGCAGACCCTGTTTTGAAAAGTCTCTTTGCCACAGCAGAGATAAGGGTAATTTGTTTCCTGTGGTGTGTATGTAGTGTTTGGGTCTGGAAACATCTTTAAGATACTTTAACTGCTGATTCCAATGTATCATTCTGATGATGCGTCATATCCTCAGTCTATGAAGAAGATGCACGTCAAGAATACATACTGTAAAGAATTTATGTCATTTCTACTTGTAGGATACTTAGATCCCAACCTTAAACCACCCTGAACCCCAACCCGTATTCCCATCTAATATAAACACAGTTGTTTTTCTGGGATAATGCAGTACTAAAAATAAGGTTGATACACAGTAACATAGTTGTGTAATGTATTAACAGTAACGCAACACAGAAAAATTAATTTTACTGTAAATCTGGTCAATCTTTCTATTTTAGCAAATAATGCAAATAATGTGTAACAAGTCTAAATCAGAGGTAAAGCTAGTAAGTGCTTTAATGTACACTCTATGGACAAAACTATTGGGACCCCTGACTTTTCCAGTCATATCAAGGCTCAAGGTTCAAGGTTTTTCGTGTCAATGCCACCATATGTGCAGAAAAACAGAGGAATCAAAATACAGTTTCTCTCCTCTCTTATCAAGTGGTTACATTGTCAATGCAATATAAAAACTTTTTATATAAGAATATCAGTAGTGCAATATAGAAACAGATTTTGTACAGAGGTAACAGCTGTGTACTTGCAATAAATAGACATATGTGGTTCTACCACAAAATGTTACCACACAATTGAAGGCACACAATTGTGTTGGTTGCAGGAGTAAAACAATTCCCTTCACTTGAACTAGGAGACTCAAACCTGTTTCAGAATGACAAAGCACCTATGCACAATACCAACTTGCAAGAACTTGAGTGGTCTTCTATAGAGCTCTGTCCTCAAGCCTATTAAACACTTTTGGGTTGAATTGGAAAACACTGGCTGCTTTATCAACTGACCTACATCAGTACCTGACTTTACTAATGGCCTTGTGGCTGAATGAGCACAAAAAGGGGGATCAACATAATATTAGGCAGGTGGCCATAATGTTATGCCTGACTGGTGTATATACAACATGTGATTGCTTCACTTTAATACATTTTTTAGGGTTTTTGACTTTTTTTACTTTAGATTTTGACCCAGTTTTTAGAAGATTTTATTTGGCAATAGCAGATTTAGATAAAATTATAACTGAGATTATGTTGGTGTTTTTTTTTTTTTTTTTTTTTTTTTTTTTTTACAGTACTACACTTCTCCCAGTAGTTAGTCTGCAAAATAAAGTAGTACTGTAAAATAAAAGCATGAATTGTGCTTGAACCTCGAAGACTGCAGCCGCTTTTGTGACATGAGACAAGCAAACAGACTTTGATTAAGTGTTAGCATGATGCTTCTTTCTAGCACCTGGGGCTTTGAGTTTTTCATTAAGGCCAATGTGTCTGGGTTAGCGATGATAAGAGGTTCATGATCAAACTGATGCCCTTAAAGAGTTCCAGAATTGAATCAAAAGGACCACATTGCCTTAAGCTGAGAACATGCGGTCAGTGAAATCTCAAACAACAGCATTGTTGAGGACAACGTAGAGGTGGACCAGAATTTATTTATTAATTTTTTACACAATGTAACATAGACCCATATAGTACCACACTTTTGCTCTTTCGTAAACTATGTTAGATATCATGCAAATAAGTATCCTGGCACCTGGCCACCAATTTACAAATTGTGGATACTGTATAGTCATGTTTTGTTCTAGTTCGTGTGTCTTTATTTTCACATTTGTTGCACACATCTTTTATTTACATTTATTTGTTTTAACAAATCATTATTTTCACAAGTTGTTTGTATATAATTCAGTGATTTCCATAAGACTTTATCTATGATTCATTCATGTTTGAAAAATTAATATTTATACAAAAATCTATGAATATATATTCAATATATATTTTGTATATACATTGATTTCTTTTAAATAAACTTTTATGTGTATATATGTCATATGTTCACCTGATCACCACATGATTCATTTCCATGCCATTTTTTCCATAATTTATTTTCATATAATTATTTTCTTCCACATAATTTGATTCATTTCAGAATGTGATTTATTATTATATTTAATTCCTTTTTGTATATTTTAATATAACTCACTTATTTAAACTATTTCTTCACTTTACCCAAATCTGTGGCCGAATGTTAATGTTTTCTTATAGTCCCATGTTATTTGTCTGTAATCAAGTTTTTTTAACGAGGTTTTAAATTTTTTTTTTCTTGTGCAATTTTCAGGCCTATTTCTTGTGCTATTTTTAAGTACAACATAGTGAAATATACCTTCACCTATATAATGTATATATTTTGTTTCACAAATAATTTTATTTGCCCTATAACACCCTGTAAATATGTGTGAAGTAAGCAGGTAAGCTTGATGTTCACATTAAAACCCTTTTCATCTTTGATTCCATGACCTAATTTCTGTCCTTAATACTGACTTATTTCTATCTGCTGCAGACAAAGATAAAAAAAAAAAAAAAGACTGTGGTTGCTTTGCAGGGGCGATGTGACGAGGTTCACAGGAACATCTCAGAGATATCTGTAACCTGCAGGTCAATAAAACATCAATAGTACTATTGCACCATTGAACGAGATGCCACATTCAGAAAAGTGATTCTAGCTTTGAATTGCCAGTGATTAAGGCACAGCAGTATAGATGAGCATTCATCAGTTCTTTGTTCACAAACACTACATATTTGTCTCTTCCTTACTTCAGCCAGTATGAAAGCAGGAATACTGGCTGTAAATACTACCTGGAGGCGGAATTTGTGTAATTAGTGTGCTAATTGTAAGTTTATGCACAAGCACTGACATAAGTTAGCAAAAGACTGAGTTCGCCATCTGACAAGGAACTGAATCCGATGAAGATCTCACAGAACATTGAACCTGAAAATAGCACCTTGTTGATGAGCGAGGTAATACGAGGAATAGGCAGATGGGTTTGAGTCCTGTTAAAGTTAAATTGCTGCTCTTTATTTATAATTTAGATTACTTTTTTAACCATCTTTTAATGGTGGTGAGAAAAAAAAAAAGGAATCTCAGAATGCACAGGAACAAATGGGGTGCAATAGATTACATGGAATCTGCTCTTGTCAACCAAACAGATGACTCTAATAATATAGTGTGTGCATGCTCTCTAAAACTGGGCATGCACAAAACTGAATCTCAATTTGTCTTATGACATGTAAATGGTAAGAATTTGGTGTCACTGTTATGAATTTATAACCACAAACTGCCTTAAATTAACTGTTGAGGCTGGTGGTGGTGGTATGATGCAAACGTCCACGTTTTTTTCCTTACATTTAGGCATCGTTCGAATGCCACAGCCTATTTATGTATTGTATTGTATTGTATTGTATTGTATTGTACTGAGAATTTAATCTTATAATAGCAAATGGATTGAACCAATCTGATGGATGTTCTACAAACAAACAAACACTGAAATCATGATATCTGTTAGACAAGTAATAGCCTACGTCAGTTATTTGGTATAAGATTAAAGAAATAGTAGAACCAAATGACAGTAGAATTATAAGTATAAGAGACTATGTATTGTTATTTAATTTAATTTAATTAAATTTAATTTAATTTAGTGTTATTTTATTTTCAGCAGCTTCCTTTGTCCTGTAACACTTCTTGATAAATATTTCTGACAGAGCAAGCAATATTTTTGCATGAAGCTGTTAAACAGGGTGTTAAGGAAATAAAACAAATTATGCTTTTAGAGCTGAACCAAGCACACTAAATTAGACTCTCAGATTCAAAGTGCAATACATTTATTGTTTGGAGCTCTAAGCATTGCCAGGACTACATTTTAAACTGTATGTCAGAACATAGAGACAAAAAGTCACCCGGTCAAAGAGAAGGCATTTCTCAGAATGGCACAAAAAGATGACTCAAGGGTATTTAACTTTAACATAACAACCAAAGTTTTTTGAGATACAGTAGCATTATAATAATTGGAATATTCTCAAATTTCCATTCTTATTCTTTGTAATGGAAATGCAGCAACTTGCTGAGCCATGAATTTAGCACATAATGTATCACAATGAATCACAATATATATATATATATATATATTTGGATTAGATAACATTAAAACGTATTTTTAATTGAATTAGAATCATGTTATTAGACAAATATTAATTCTAAACTGTTCCAGATGATGTAGGTGCACAGTTGTGGTTGTAGTATAGAGGTTTGGAGTCTTAACTGGGTTTCTTGCTTTAGTAATATGGTATTCACCCTCCATATGTGAAATGCCTCTCTCTCTGTAATGCCACGCATTGTTATATTGCGTTTTTGTAAAGTATTAATGGTTTCTATAATTGCAACGTGATAGTGGTGGTATTAAGAGGTGGATTAAGTCGGGTAAAGTCCTCACTGAAGGCCCTGGTACCAAATGCACGACCCGCCACTGTATACCATAAGATATATATGTGTTTTTGAACATCTTATTTCACATACGATAACATTCCCATATTATTAAATAAAATTATGTATTATCTTTATTGAAATATCATTCCATTATTAAGCACTCTGCTCCCAGTAGCTTAGCAGAGCACTCAGTGGAAACATTGTCCTTTTCAGACGAGCACAAATTGACCAAATCGTGGGTGCACTTTTATTAATTCAAGAACACAAAATAGCAAATTGAGAGCATGAATAAAGTAAATCAAGCGCTCACATTATGACTGGCCATTATACATGACCTTGTATTTCTTACTGCCACTAAATTGGGTGCACAATTTATTGCAACATAAAAGGATTTTTTTCCTCACGGCTGCTCCTGGGCTTCACATGATACATACAGTAGTAGATTGGCATACATTATTAAGATGAATACTCTGAATATACATAACTTATTAAACAATTTATTGATTGGTTCATTAGGATTATTCAATTGATTTGTTATTATACCAATTAAATCAACAAATTCAATTTCGGTAACCACTCATTGTGCAACATCTAAAATGTCACACACCCACACACACACAAACACACACACACACACACACACACACACACACACACACACACACACACA
>JAAIIK010000052.1:4014885-4036911 GCA_014706435.1 Silurus glanis | reverse complement strand
ATTATTATTATTATTATTATTATTATTATTATTATTATTATTATTATTATAAAGCAAGTAAACACAAAACAACAACTTTGTTTTCCTAGTATTATTTACCGGTAAATTCGATTTAATTTTACAGCAATTATATTCTGTTATTATAGTGTACATTTCAAGTATAATTTCTTTCTTTTACACTTTTTCTAAATTCTCAGTATGTCCTCGTTTTTTATAATTTTTTTATACGTATGCATTTTTTAGACCAGTCATAATAAGCACTTCACGGCATGTTGTACTGCAGGATATGTTTATGACAAATGAAGATTTGAAATATTATTATTATTATTTTTATTTATTTTTTAATGTTCATCAGAAAAAAAAAAAAAAAAAGTATGATGAGATCACAAGGAAATGAAGTTGAGTTTGAAAGAAAACAATTTCAACTGTATAGAACAAAAAAAATATATATATTTGACATTATTATCATGAGGATAGAAGAAAAAAATAAATGCATAGCCTCTTATGTGTTCTGGACGAATTTAAGTGCTGCACTGTGTTGGTTTGTTAATAATTTTTTGCAATTACAGGGCATATAGAAATGATTATGGATATGATGAAAAGAAGAAAGTCACACCTGTGGTTTCATTTTTCTGAATTTCTGCACTACTCTTCAATTTCCGACAGTCTAATATTATTTTACATAACAGAGAGAGGAAACCTGTATGCAACAAAACTGTGAGTGTCAGAGAGAAAGAGAGAGAGAGAGAGAGAGAGAGAGAGAGAGAGAGAGGGACCACAGGCTTATATGACCTACTTTCAGCAGGATAGCAAGGCAACTCACCATAATATATGGCTGCATCAAAGAACAGTCCTGCAGGTCTGACGGTTATTGATTTGTGCAAACAACTTTTCTCGGTCCACTCTGCAGGGAAATAGAAAAATCCATGATGCAGCGAGGTTTTTGAATATACTTGGGGGAGGGGGGGGGGGGGGGGGGGGGAGGAGAAAGCAATAAAACTATAGATGCTTATGCTAATAAGTGGTTATTACTGTTTGCATGCGATTCATTTTTAATGATATGTTTTATAAACAGACGAGCCACTGTGAAAATGCAAAATTAATATCTAGAATTATTTATTTAAACCGTGTAGCAGGATACAGAAAATCAGTGCCTTATTACAACGTTCCACGATCGGTGTGCTACTTATTAGCTAACTAATATTACAGCAAAAGTGGCTGCTACAAATACTGGCACCCTTGGTAATATAAGCAACGAAAGCTGAAAAAAAAAAAAAGAAAAAAAAAATCTACATTTATTATTTGTTCAAAAAAATTCACAAAATTTACAAACATAGCACAAATATGTTTTTTTGGGTTTTTTTGTTTTTTTTTTTGTCAATGTTGTAAACCAAAGAGCATGAGGGTAAACATTAAATCAAGAATTTAAACATTACGCCCGTTTTTCACAGCTCATGCTCATATTTACCAAGGGTGCCAATATTAGTGAGAAGCACTGTATAATGTACACTATACAAACAAAGCTTTGTGGCCCCGACCATAAAATTTGTATGCGCGTCTTTTTGATGTTCCACTACATTTTAGAGAGCGCTTGGATGTTCATGTGATCATATTTCCCAATTCATCCCAAAAGGTGTTCAATAAGGTTAAAGTCAGAACTCTACAGCATTCAACTCAAGATTCCACTCCAAACCATGTAAACCATATCTTCTCTTGAGTTCATTTTATTCCTAGAAGTCATGCAAGAACATGTTTGGAGTTTAAGTAAAAGAAAAAAAAAAAAAATGCAATGCCAAAAAACGTTCTATAGAATTGAGTACCTCCAACATTGTGGTAACAGTTTGGGGATTATAGCTGCACTTTACTTTTTTTTTATAAATAATCAATAATGGACTAAAAGAAAAACACGCAAAAGGAATATTGCATTTATTCAAATCATTCTATTTGTCTCCGTCAGGTAAAAGAGATTTGTTCATTGCAAATCATTGTATCTAGCATTGTAAAGGCAAAAGGTATTTGGACAATATGTACGCCTGGGACACTTTTCCAGTCATATCTAGTTCTTCCCAAAAATTGTTACCTGTTAACGTTGGTGGTACTTGGTTTATGTAACGTCTTTGGATGTGGTAGCATTCTATTTTCCATTTACTTGATCTACAGAAAGATCTGTTTTGGCATGACAATGTCCCTGTGCACAAATCAAGCACAATACAGATATGGTTTACAGTGGTTACGGTTGAAGTGTTAAATCTTTAGTGACCTGCTATAAAACTCAATCCTATTGAGCACCTGTCAGGCTGGAAGAACGAGCAGAAGACGAAGTTCAACAGAACAGAGGTGCGTTAAATGAGGAAGGGAATGTAGAGAAACCAAACCAGCTATAAACACGGGAACACAGGATACACCAGCAAATGACTTTGAAAGAATAGAATATCTTTACTGACTTAGATGTTACTATACAATGCAATTTGCATAATATGCTAGACCCCAATGCAACTAGAGTTAACAATATAAGTATATTGTTTTGTAGAGTAATAAAAAGCATTAATTAACTACCAGGAATATTAGGTGAATGGTACATCTTGAAGTGTTTTTGCTTAACCCGTAATGAATGCCTCAGACTCTCTTGTAATAAGCTCTTCCAATAATGTCATATTATTGTCTACTCGAAACATTAACAATAAAATAATTGCTGCTATTGCTGCAAGATAAAGTATTAAGGGATAAAGTGTATTGAGTTATACAGATGAAAACGTTTAACAATTAAACAGCACTCACAGGTACTGTATGAACTGCTTCGATTTTCTTTATCTTTTCTTCCCTGTTATCCACAGTCTATGTATTTTGGACTCAGGTGAAGTTCCAGTGCTTGGGAACTTCTGGCCATGTTTTGTTTTGGTCTGCTAATCTGAAGAGGTTTTCTTTGGATGGCCAAGCTCAGGTTTTTGTTTTATTCAGAGCAAATGACATCCCCTGAGTAAATTAGATGAAAATTACATTTGTGTCAGGGGGAATACCATCTGTGCCAGCATTGTTTACCCTGAGAAATATCTGAATTGATTGTGATGTGTAGTGTATCTAAATTGCCTTTAGACATCAGGACAATGTTTTAATGAAAAAAGAATTCATGCAATAAAAGCCAAGAAATTTTCTCCATCCAGAGTTTATCCAAGCAACAAATAGATGCATCCTAAATGGGAATTTAGTACATCACAGGATTTGGGTTTGCAAAGAAATAATCTACTTTTCGTCATTTTTGAAAGTAGAAATTAGGCCACAAAATTTTTGTAAGCAATTTTTGTAATTGACCCACATTTGTGTATATGTGTGTATGAAGAACAAGTTGTTTATTCGGTGTACATATTATATTGTATATCTTTTGTGGCTTTACAATGGAGCATTTTTCCAAAATGAAACACCCTCTGCGCTTCTCCTTTTGCAATGCCAATCAGTCCAAATTAACTAGCTAATGCGTGAACCACCTAGCATTCTAAAGAAAGTACGCATTGCATTTAGTGCCTTCTATGTAAATGAAGGACGTTTTCAGACATAATTGTTTAATGATGCCAACTTTCTTTGTTTGTTGTTGCTGTATTGCACATTTTGGTATCAGTAGCATTACTGTTGAAAATGGTATCAAGGCATCTGTACTTGGTAACAAAACCACAGTTGTCACTTTGTAACAGTCGAGTCTGATTTTATATATAAGTATGCATTTGCGAATACATTTGAGTTGTCTAGACGTGAGATCAGGACAGATCATCAATCTTCCTGTTTGAAGAACTGACTATGATCTGTGCACAAGTCTGCAATCTTTTTTTTTTTATTGTTCAGGCACAGTTCTGTGGAAGTTTTTTTTTACTGGTCCAATCATTCATACACTTGGCCCATTGTGATATATTCCTCAGTGAAGTTGTTTGAAGCCTTGGGTTTTGTTCACTAAGGACGACTATGCCAAAACAAAAATAAATAAAGTGAAAACCATTCAAAAGCCAAAAAGGATACACGTCATCTTCGCAATTTTGCTGCTGACAGTTGATTTCACTGTAATCTGTAATATACATTTTAAACTGTAGGCAATATTTCTTAAGATAAATGTTACACAAAACCATCCTGAAGTTGTTTCTATACAGCTACCTTTACAGCTTAAACTCTAGCAGTTCTATAGCAGGCCATGCAAGATCTTCCACTTCAACCCAGGTAAACCTCAATGGAGCTCAGAATGTGTATAGGGGCATTGTCATGCTAGAACAGGATTGGGTCCCCTAATTCAAGTGAAGGAATAGTTAGGTGCCAATGCCCCTGTGCACAAAGTGAGCTCTAATAAAATGACTTCCACAGAACTGTGATTGAGGTGTGCCTTATGTCTATATAGAGTAAATGTGCTTTGTCACATGTCCTTTACAATGCAGGGAAAATCTTTCTTTTCATATCCCAGTGATCTTAAGCAGCTGGTGTCAGATTAAGGGGTTAAGGGCCTTGCTTAAGGGTCCAAGAGTGGCAGCTTGGCAATACTGGGGTTAAATCTCCAACCTTCTAATCAGTAACCCAGAGCTTAATCCACTGATCTACCACTTTCCTGCATGGGGAAAGGTTTTCATACTTACATGTTGCCAATGCATTCAGCGTGCAGAACAATAACAGAAAATTAATACACACTTAACTTTGTTCTAGAACGTGCAGGGGGAGAAAAGGATACCTTGCATGAACAAAAGAATTCTAACTAAAAGCATTTCTGTATTCGGGAGTATGAGTGACTCCTGTACCGAAGCACTTCAGTGTTTAAAAAACACAAATTTATCAATCGTGCAATTATGATGCTTTAATTTTAGTTTAGCGATTACTTTACTTTCTTATCCTTTTATTGGATTCCATATAAAGACCCAAATTATGTAAAGGTTGCAATTATGCAGCATTTCCCTGCTTATTATAATGAAGTACAACCGGCCTCACACTTTATATTCACATACATAACAACCCTATGATTAGTTTTCCATGAATAAATCCGTTATACAATTAGGTGACGATATTTTCATGCATTTTTTATTTCATTTTTTGCAGAGAAAATATGTCTACTGAGGGTCACAAAACATTTGTCTACATTTATAAGCTGCATTGTATGCATTTTATTTGATTTATACCTCTCAGTATGCCAATGAACACCTTCTCACCAAACAATCTGTGTTCACCTGACTTGCCCCTTGGACAGTAATAAAGACTAAGTTCTAGCGCATCTCTGCATGCCGTTTCTACCCACTGCCCCCTTTCTGAATAGCACATATAGACATTAATACAGAAGAATAAATCCAACTTGACCCTGTCTGAATAGGTTCCCACTATATTAGATATTATATTAGCAGATTGTGATCCTGGTCCTGTAATGCACTAGCAGCCCAGCAATTGTGTATCCCGGCTTTGCACCCAGTACTACTGCATTCCCTTTTAATTATTCATTGGCACACATGATTGTTTATAATTCATTTAATATCCATTCATAAATGAAGGCCAAGTAGTTGCAATTGGCTGGAAATAAGCCAGAGATGGATTTGGCAAACCATAGCAAATGAAAGGTCAGGATTTCTTGATTTTTTTTTTTTTTTTACCGTATTTTTACTGTTTACTGTTATTCTTACTGTAGCCAATGCATAAATACTAGTATGATTTGATCATTTGCTTTCCCTAATTGTGTAATTCTCTGTATCGGATGAGCTGCATTGAGTATTCAGACATAGCTGATCTCCTTGGATGCGCATGCACAACAGAATGGTTTAAAGAAGAAAAACAAAAAACTTTTAATGTGTGACTGTGTGGTGAATGGAGAGAACGGCTAGAGCGACTCTAAGACTAGGACCAGGATCTAAGACCAGGAATTTAAGGCTTCAGTGAGCAAAGAACACCAAAACTGGACTGTTGAACATCACAGACAACAATAACTGAAGCTTGTTGGTCTACTGCATTGCTGAACAGGTATAGAGTTGCTTCTAAGAAAATTGGACAGTAAATGTACTGTATGTCTCGTCTTATAATGAACCACAGCTCATACAGAAAATGAAGTAGCGCCAAGAGCCCCCAAAGGACTCCTTTAACTGCACCTTTGCCTTCCGCTGCTAACTAAAAGACCCACAAAGAACATCAAGCATCCATCCATTAGTTACATTTTACTAATGCACTGTTCAAAAACAACTCCAGATATTTCTCTTCATCCTCGTGGATATCTTTAAGGCAGACAGTGTATAGAACTGTTTAGCATGCTTTATTGCTTCTGTTGTCTCTGTTGTCAGTGCGGTTATTAATCTAATGCGGTTACTTAGTCATATAGGAGGCTCAAGTGAGAATAGGCAATTGAGCCATAGAGAAAAGGTAATATTTCGAACGTTATAAAAAATGCATGAGAACAGGTTTAACCCAGATGGCAAAGGCCTCATCCAATTTATTGTGTCTGCTGCACACTTACATTTCTTTTTTCTCCCTTTTGTAAGAAAGTTCCCTTATGAAAGGAGAATGGAATTTAGCCGTCTCAAATAGAGAAGCCTAAAAAGTCTCCATGATATAACTTTTTTCAGTGAGCATTGTTAAAACCAAGCCAACCTAAGAATACTGATCAAGACTGCATAAGCATTTTATCTGAGTTCATTTAGCTAAGGCAAGGGTTTTATAGGAATGAATTTATATATATATATATATCTCCCAATCCTCAGTGCTTTGGGGAAAAAAGTAAGCATATTCTGTACATTAACAGACAGCCAGCAAAGCTGTGTGTGTGTGTATTGGAAGATGAACCATCTCCCATGTCCAGAGTGTTCTGGAGCAGGTTTTCATCAAGGATGTCTCTGTACATTGCTGCATTTATCTTCCCTCGGGATGGTGTTGGCCAGGTGATGAGCTGTGCCTGGTTTCCTACAGACATGACTTTTAGCATTCAGGATAAATCTTGGTTTTTTTTTTTTTTTTGGTCTTTATTTATTTCTCTTTGAGTTTTTCAGGTGATTTTTGGCAAACACCAGGTTTGCTGTCATGGACCTTTTTACTGAGGAAAAACTTCTGTATGGCCACTCTACTATACAGACCTAATCGGTGGAGTGCTGCAGAGATGTTTTTCTTCAAGGTTCTCCTCTTTCCACAGAGAAACGCTGGAGCACAGAGTGACCATTGGGTTGTTGGTCACGTCCCTAACTAAGGCCCTTCTCCCCCAATCTCTAAGTTTGGCTGGGCGGCCCACTCTAGGGAAAGTCCTGGTGGTTCCAAACTTCTTTCATTTACAGATGGCCACAGTGCTCACGGGAACCTTTAATGCTGCAGAATTTTTTCTGTACAATTTCCAAGATCACGTTGTCATTATGTGGTATATTTTATAAACAAATTTTAGGAAAATAATGAATGTATGTTTAAAATAAATATAAATATAAATTTATATATATATATATATATATATATATATACTAATAACAGTAATGTGCATCTATTATTATGACATCACTTATTAGGATTAATTATAGCCTAAATATAAATATAGCCTAGTTAATCTACATTGTTTCCAAACAGATTCTTAATTATTTAAATCATTATTTATACCACTATGCAACATCCCATCTCACATTGAGTCCCCATTTGATGTTACTGTATAATAACTTCCACTCTTCAGGATAGATGTTCCACCAGATTTTGGGGTGTGGTATGTGGTATGTGTGGTATGTGTGGGTGTGGTATGTGGTATGTGTGGGTGTGGTATGTGGTATGATAAGGTTTGAGTTTCCTAGTTCAAGTGTAGGGAAACTACACGCTACTGCATCCTAAGGCATTTTATACAATTGTGTACCTCTTACTTTGTAGTAACAGTTTGTGGAAGAACCATATGGCTGGAAAAGTCAGGTGTCCCAATACATTTGTCCATATAGTGTATCTGGTAGAAAGATTAATTGCTTTTACACCAAAGATTTTGCAATGAATTTGATTATATTTGAAATCAGTAGTGAGTCTTGACATGTCATTTTAGTACATAAAACTACACAGGCCATTTCATTTATTCGCATTGTTGGAGTTGTTTGTTCCTCAGCATATTGCATTTAACAGCCTTTATGTCATTTTATTGCTTCGTTCTAAATCTGACATGTCAGATCCCCTGGTCATTTCAATCTAACATGGAACATTTATTAAATTGACCAGTTAGGCTGGTGCATAAAGCGCAGCTGACATGTTGCCGTGTATAAATCAACCACCGGTGTTTGACTAAGGGGAAGAAAAGTAAAGTTCTATTAAGTAGAGAGGCCCTCGCGGCGATGACATGCTCCACTCTGTAGTGAGCTGAGGGAACTGTGACATCTCACCTCTGAAAGAAGGGGCCTGATGAGAGAGCGGAGGGAACGAAAACATGCCGCAAATTGCTGCAAGCGTCAGTTTTTCGCTCGCTCATCGTTTGTGCCCTTACACACTTTAATTACTACTTTTTTGCAGTACTTGTTAATTATGCCAAGCCTAGTGCGTTCTGCCGCATGCTGTATTTGCTATGCAGTGCAGCATAGTGCTTCATCCAGGCAGAATTGGAAGGGCCTTTTCGAGATACCACCAAATGTCCACTGAGACTGTAACTGGGCTAAAATGAACACTTTTACTGAAGGTAATGGTGGCAGATGGGTGGAAAACGTAAAGTGTACCTTTCCAGTAGATCCAAGTCCAATAAAATAAAAAAAATCTTCTATAGAAAACTTGAATTGTGGAGGAGCTGAGGACGTAGTCCTTGTCAAGAACGGAATTCCGGGCCATTTCAGCTGACCCATTTCTCTGGGGAAAAGAGACCTTCAGTTGTCAAGTGGCTTTGCTACAGCATGATATATCGGTCATTCTCGGCTATCAAACCTCAGAAGGAGATTTTTATCTCATCTTTTAGAGAGAAGAAAAACTGCTAGAAAACAGAGCCATTCAGGAAGTCTGAAGAGATCCAGGAAGTAAAATATGGTCAAGTAACAGCAGAGGACGTCTCTGAATTATTAGTCAAAGAATTCATACATATCTATTTAGATAGTAATGAATTGTTTCTATGCCAAATGAGCCCTTGAGATTAATTACAGCATGTCAGAGGCACTGTTGGAAAGAGAATGTATGTTAGTTGACTGAATTAAAGCACACGCATGCCTCATGCTCAAGGCGAAAAGCTTTCCAGCTCAGCCATGCAAGATGAATGTGCTGACTAACAGCTTGTGATCAGCTTGTGTATTGGTTTTTTGGTATAGCTAAAGGCCATTTGTGTAGCAAATTGTCAGTGCGTTGATTTGGAAAAACGGCCATTACATCCTTTATTCCTCTCTTGACCTACAAGCAAAGCAAAAACAAAGAAATAAAACATGGATTGAAAGGACCCCTGTAGTCTTTGTTTTTTAAAGTGGATCAATTACGATGTGCCACCCGAGGGTCTGCAACAGGTGTGGTCGTGTATCAAATAACCAAACACTTTAGGAGAAATCCAACCTTAACTATTTAGAATTTACATATTAATTTTATATCGATATTTTAAATAGATCATTTACTTTGAATTCTTAGTTGACAGGTTTTTAAAATTATTGATTACTTTTTTATTGACAAGTTGGTCAATTTTTACTTGCATTAATTGTTCATTTACATTTATTTATTTTGGTAGGCACCTATATACAGACTTACATTTTATCTCATTTATAAAATTTAGCAGCCATGGGGTTAAGGGCTTTGCTCAAGGGCCCAGAAGGGGCAGCTTGGTGTGGCTGGGATTTGAACTTATGACCATTCGGATCCAATGTCCAATATCCAGTGCCTTAACCATTAAGCTACCACCTCCTCTGTTCCTTGATTCCTGTATTACACACAATAGCATTTAACTTCATCCTGATATTGGGAATTCGAATTCAACTGTACCTAAGGATAGCACTGCAGCGGTGCGTTAGTTCTTTAATCTGTACAGAAATTGTTCTCTTTAAGATTTAATTTTACTTTTACTTTTGCCAACGCCAACTTGCTCCTCTAGCGCATTTGCTAACTAGCTAAAGTAGGCTCTACATAGCTACATTGTTTTCTGGAATTTTGAATGATTTGTTTTTATCATCCGTTTTACTAGATCCATGGTGGGTGTTGCATAAATATAACATTCTAAAAAAATTATACCAAGTCATATTACATTTCACACAAACAGACCCAGAAACAGTTTCTACTCCAGAGCCATTAGAGAGATGAAAACCAAGAAACGCCATCAAAAGAATGCTTGGAAATATTTGCACTACATACACATTTGTATATTTTTAGGTTTACAATTTAACAGTTTATTATATTTTATTTTTAGAACTGAAACTTAATTTAGTTTTAATGACAAAGAATAGAATTCTATTCTATTAATTGGGAAAAATGGAAGATTGATTGTTTGCGCTGCTTTTCTGCTATTGAAGGCCATTGTAGTTGTGTAGGTTTTATCTAATAATATATACAATTTTCAAAATTTTATGTTATTAAGGTTGCTCATATCCTGCTCTGATTAAATAATTACATTTCATTTCACTCTGGTCTGTAGCAACAAATATAAGACTTGAAAAAATGAGACTCTTCAGTGCCAAAAGCGTTAAATAAACTCACAATGCTCCATGATTTAGTAGGCAGATTAATTAATCACCAACCTCTGAGTGGTCAAGTCTCGCTATTTGGCTGTGGTTAGCATTTCTTACAAAAATTCAAGATAAAAGCAGTAAAAAAAAAAAAGAAATTCCCACAAAAGCATTTCAAGGGTTCCATTATATGGCTCTTTCGCAGGGGGGCAAGTATTTTTGATATTTTAGAAAATAAGCGTGGGAGCTCAACACTCAGGCAGGTTTATCATAAATCATTATTCATAAAGTGTCGGCCAGGAAACTACGGCTTCCCTCCTTACCCCCACCCGAAAACAGAAACAAAAAAGAGACAGCAACTTTTCTCACCCGCTTGCGGTTGTCCAAAAGGCTGAAGGCTGGCTGCCTTCCAAGCCTCAGTGGAAAGAAACTATTGATGGGGAGAGAACTCCCACAGTTCCCTGCTTCCTGTGCACACAATGCCCAGTGAGACACTCACCCCCATCTTCAGGAGCGTTTGAAAAGACTAAAGGAAACTTTTTATTTATCCCTTTCGCTATTCATTTATTTATTTGTTATTTCAAAAAGCAATGCATCGAGCTGCGTGGCGTTTTTGTGGCCCTTTTGACCGTCCATAAGCCTGACTCAGGTGTGATTCTGAAAGAGACCGGTGGCAGAATGTCAGGTCTTGGATTAAATCCAGCCATGTAGGAGATAAGAAGCAGGAATATCAGCAGCATAATGTGTAGGGTTTGTACCATCTGTTTAAAGCACATTGCTGCTGATGTCAAAGTGCCAAATTATTGGAAGGTAAAGATCTCCAAAGCTCTTGTTCTTCTGCATATAGTATATAATGGAGGAAAGATGCTTTACCCAAGAGAGCTTTAAAGCATATAACACACATCATTTTCAATAAATGGCATTTATTGCACAGCAAATTTGCAGCGTAGCCTTTTTTTCTTTTCAATTGGACACATGCATGCTCACATTAAGCTCATTGCGTTTTTTTTACTGCACTTTCAGCAAAACATGCAATAAATTCTATATAGGGCCACTTGCTCGGCAAGCTAAATT
This sequence comes from Silurus glanis, assembly GCA_014706435.1. Classification (NCBI taxonomy): domain Eukaryota; kingdom Metazoa; phylum Chordata; class Actinopteri; order Siluriformes; family Siluridae; genus Silurus; species Silurus glanis. The sequence goes on along the minus strand of JAAIIK010000052.1, from coordinate 4,025,278 downwards.
TAGAATTAGTTATAATGTTGTCATATATCTGTTTGTTTGCACTTTATACTTTTAAACTTTATAATTTAAAACCTAATCATGCATCAGAATTAAATAATGAATGATGATGATGATGATAATAATAATAATAATAATAATAATAATAATAATAATAATAATAATAATGATAATAATAATAATAATAAATCCTATGAAGATTTATGAAACATCAAACATATATTAAGCAAAGTTATAATAATATCGCAATGACGGTATGTGATGCCAGCCTAATACAATAATTGTAGGTTGATTGACAGGTGAATGGTCAGCATGAATGGTCAGGTGAACTGGTGGTATTATGAAAGTGGTTAGTAAATGCACATGCACATCTATGTGTACAAAGTGGGGAAAGATATTTTATTATATAGTTATTGCTGTTAATGCTTTTGTGGATGCAATTAGTCAAATTAACAATGTCTTTGCATTATAAAGCGTCAGCTACTTGCCCCTAGGTGAAATTGTGTGTTTGCATTTGGTCTTGAAAGGTACCAGCATTGTTTTCAGGATGTGTTTCCAGCTTCCAGAGTTCCAGCAATGAGCTCCAAATCCACCACCACATAGACCAGGATAAACTTGGTGAATATCAAAAATATCACATGATTTTCGTTTAGATGGCTTGAATTTAGTGATACAGTGATATGTTGGGTCGCATTGAATTGCAGTTCTGCCTGAACTGATCAAGTATTTCCTAGTATATGTATACAATAAAGTACATACAAGATTATTAAACCTTTATACTTAGTTTTTTGTACTTTTGTACTTTTTATACTTTTTTACATGTTCTAATATGAAAAGTACATTTTTTTTATTTTCTAGAAATGAATATGAAAGTACAAAATACTGATAAGCCAGCATATTTCTCATTTTAAAATGATGAAAAAATAATTTTGTACGAAACATTTTTAAGATATCTCCATTAAGATTCGAAGTACTGTATGTTTTTTGGCAATTCCGCTTATTAGCACACAAAACAATAGAAACTCAGCACTAAATCTACACATGGCAAAGGCACATCGAAGCCGTTATCTACTAAAGCTCATTCTTCCTTCACTATGAAAAATACTCTCCCTCTGTAGCACCGATATGTCATTGATACTGGTGAATAATCAGGGGTAGAGCCAGTGCTAGCAAGGCAGTGCCAGGCTGAGGCTGAGCTGCTCTGTCCCTTTCCTTATGCTCCACTCCAGGCCTATCGCTCACTTCCAGTGCTCCAACAGACAGGGCTGGATAAAGACAGGAGCTGCGATCAGTTGTCCATAGTTAATGGAGCCAACTTTGGTGCTTGTGTCTCCTGCCATGACAGCAGAAGGTCCACTGGCAGTTCAGGTCAGTCAGATGGTCTGGAGAAAAGACAAAATGGAGGGTAGGGAGGAGTGCTGTTGGAATATTGGAGACGCAAAAGAACAGAGCAGCGAATTTGCAACAAAGGCCCAAAAGATCTCAACAGGCTACAAAAATGCATACTACACTTATAAAATTAAATACAAAACTTTGATCAAAACTACTGTTTTCAAACTTCTAAAAGTTGAAAACAGTAGTTTTGATGAAAGTTTTGTATTTAATTTTATAAGTGTAGTATGCATTTTTTTTGAACCCGATTGATCATCTCTGGGGAGATTTGACAATGGCTGTGCACCAACCTGATGGAGATTGAGAGGTTCTGCAAAGAAGAATAAGAGAAACTGCCCAAAAATAGGTGTGCCAAGCTTGAAGCATCATATTCTAAAATAGTTGAGGCTGTAAATGGTGCCAAAGGTGATTCAATAAAGTATTGAGGAAAGGCTGTAAATACTTATACATGATTTTTTTTGCTTTTGTTTTTTTTGTTTTTTTTTCCTAATAAAATTGCAAAGATTTCAAACTAACTTCTTTCATGTTCCTACTGCACACTTCACAGCTGTCACACTGTCCTCATACATGTCCTGCACCACCCTCACATACGTCTCTGACACACCTGACTTCCTCATACAATTCCACAACTCCTCTCTTGGCACCCTGTCGTACGCTTTCTCTAAATCCACAAACACACAATGCAACTCCTTCTGACCTTCTCTATACTTCTCCATTCTCCATTTAGTTTTGTGACAACATCAGAGTGTTAATATGAATTGACAAAGTTTGTACAAGGTCCATGATGGCTTCTCTGGCTTCTTCTTCATTGTCAGCATTTTAGCATTTCCCCCATCCTTTGAATATGACCTGGATTAAATAAACAAATCCAGGACAAATAAATGTCTATCTTGCATACTCTTTTCCCCTCCTCCCCAAATCTCTCAGGACTGATTCCAAAATAAACCTCTTATGCAGATCTCTCTGCAGACGTAAAAAAATAAATAAATAAATTATATATATATATATATATGTGTTTTTTATTTTACAACCCTGTATGTGTATATTCTGAAGAGGCAAAATGATTAAAGTGGTGTTCGGGAAAAGATTTAAACATAAACCGTATGATCAATGAAAGACTAACAAATGCACTTTTTATTGATACATTTTCCACTTTATCAGCCATAAATCATGCAATCGTTTTCTCCGTTGCAACCTCAGAGGGTATCCAGCAATTTATCTCCACAGAGGCCACGCAGGTGCTTGTACAGATGCTGCAGTAGTGTTCGCTAAAAATATGAAAGCTTTCAGCTGGTGCAGTGTATGTGTGGGATCCCTCAGAAACTCCTCTCCTTCTTCTCACAATGTGTCTCCTGGCTGTCAAAGATGAACGAGCGTGGTGGCCTGCTGATACATTGGTCTGATCAATTCTTTGGAGGGCTTTGAGACTACTTCCTTAGAACCTCAGAAGATTGTTGCACACTTGCCATTCCTTACATTGTCTCTTGACTGCAAATTTCTTAGAATTCACCTGAACCTCAACTCACTGCTGGCAGGTCTATTCCTGCACGCTATCCGACCCCTGATTCAGTATGCAGCTCTATGGCTTGCTCGACTTCCTCAGGTTCTTCCACATCACCCCATCTACAGTAGCTTAACTTTGTGCCTATAGCACAGCTTGACTTGAACCATGATCACGTAAGATACGAGGAAGGCATACAAGACTCTTCTCTGAATGGGCACCCAGGTAGGCTAATAAACTTCTCGTATGCATACTAGCATAAGAAAATATTTTTGTTAGGAACATGAAAGGATGGTCAGATCTCTTCATGAAGTCAGACCCCAAGAACTGCCATGCAACAAAACAATACCTTTCCAATCTAATGTCTGTAGTCAGAACTTTCCACACCGTCTCTGTATGTCTTTGTTGCCAGGTATGATGACTCTGCAGTTTACAAAAGAATCGTTATTGTTCAAATATTTTTTTTTATGCTAATCATGTTGTGTAACCTTTTTCTTACTTAATTTTGTTATCTGTTCTAAATGTGACATTTGTTTATTGATTATTGCCTGGCAAATAAATGTAAAATTCTTCATTAACCCTAAAATCATTTTTATCTAGTTGATTATGTAGTCTGGTGTTACTGCAAATCTATGACCAGGATATTACATACAGAAGGCTCATAACCAGATCGAGCATAGAGCACAACATCTGGGACCTTCTGATTTCTGGCTATTACTTTCTTAGCAAGTTATAACAAAGTGACAAAATCAACTATACTTTATGCATGAGCAAGCACTGAGCGGCTTAAAGAATATTAGTTTACGTGTTATATCCTGATGAATCAGTCAGGTTATCCTGGTTATATCTGACTAAGATTCAGACTGGCCGGTTTGTGTCCATGTGTCTGTGTAATTAGCAAAACACAAGACTCTAAGAGAATGAACGACTAATTTGAAAGGAAGGAATGTTTAGAATAATCTTTTAAAATTAAAGGCAAAACAGAACTGATAAGGTGATAAGCTTTAATTCGATAAATTCAAGGTTACGTTTTAATTATAAATTGGAGTCAGATTAGAGTCAAAATTGGATTCATGAAACAGATGGTAATAGGCTTTAGTAATCTTTTACAGCAGACAGACAGCCGATGTTAAGAGGATAGCAGGGCTAAGCAGCATCTGTCTTAGAATAACAAAAACTATGACATGAATATGAGTCTTAATTTTTAGATAGATAGATAGATAGATAGATAGATAGATAGATAGATAGATAGATAGATAGATAGATAGATAGATAGATAGAGTGCTCGAATTAGGGGGGTCCGGAATCCCCCATAAGGCATTAGGGACCCCCATGACAAGTAAAAACTTGTAGACTTAGGAGGCCAAGATTATTTATTTAAATAATAAAAATATAAAAAAAATATATGAATTACACATCTGGGAACCCCCCATAAGACTTGACTCAATGCAGAATTACAGACAGTAAGGTGTAGAAGAGTTAGAAAACACTGAATGGCTGAAGAAGAGGCCAGAGTTGATTTCTTTTTTGCCCAGAGTGTAGATTTTTAGTCAGTGTCAGTTTTTCACTGTTTGTGTAACATTGGTTGAATTTGGTCGAAAGTTACAAAAGGAGCTTAACTTTCCTATATACATTTAAACTAGGAGTTACATGAACAGACAGATGACAGAATCCTACTTTTACTCTTAATGTGATCGAAGAAAATCCTGTTTGGTATTTAAAAATAAAAAAGAGTGTGGCATCAATCCGGTAAAGCATTACACACTTTATTTAAATAACAGTATAACAGTAGAACTCTTGATACTGCTGTTAATTCACTATGGCAGTCTAGATTAAGGTGTCTGTAAAGTGCTATAAATGTATAAATGTAAATGTTTTACTATTGTCAGGTTTAACTTTTAAATATTTTTATGTAAAAAAAAAAAAAAAAAACAGGTGTATGGAACCCCCCCTACAGAGTAGGTGGTTTGTGAGGTGTCAAAACATCACTTCTATTAGTCATCTCTGAGCAGGAAGTCATCCGTCGCTGTCTCCAGGTTTCAACCACCCATGGCCTTAACTATACCCTGATATCCAATCCACTGGAGAAGATGAGTACTCGACAATCTGCCCCTGCTCCCTGCCTCTCAGTAATGAATGATGACACCCAGCAACTTTAATCACCCTATTAGAGAAAACATCTCTACACTACAGCAAGATAACACCTCTCTCAGAAGCACAGGAGAGAGGAGCTCTCATTGGTTGTTGGGAGTCATGTTTAAAACCGTTTTCCGAGCTAATATTGCATCCTGCCAAATTGTGTGCTGTTTAAATGTAATAACATGCAAACAAAATAATGATCATGGGGAAGTGCTGTTCTTGTGGGTGCGTATGTGCTTCTCGAGCACCAGCGACATTGTTGTGTGAAAGCCGAGCTAGTGAAAAGAAAAAAAAAACTGACAGCATAGACCATATGTGCTATATAGTAGACATTTTTAAATGTCATATGAGTTCTGATTTATAAAGAATTTCTTCCGTTAAAAACTATAGTAAGCTCGAGGAATGACAAGTCACCTTTTCATGGGAAAATTCTTTATGAGAAAAGCCGGAGTGTCACATTCTTTTCATTCTTTCCGCTCATTGTGTGATCTTACCTGCTTGATCAGCACAAAGCTTTTATTCTGTGCTGATGCGAATTTGCACCTTAAAATCCTTCACTCCCTCTTTTCCTGCTCTTTCGAACGGGAACGCAATGCTGTGCTTGGTGAGAGACCGACACGTCCGTTCGAATGGGGTTTTAGTGGAATCGTGATATATAAGCTTCAGCACTTCATTGTCAGTTGTGTTTTTTTTTTTTTTTGTTTCCAACAGCTTGTTTGTGCATTGGCATTCTATGATGGAGACACTGGAAGGTTCATTGTAAGAAATGATGAAATGAATCATGTTGGGCAGACAGAAGCTGATTATACAGCCAGGAGTGACTCAATTATTCTGTATTTAAGTCGAATTTCACTTTATTTGCAAATCCAGCTCCTTCAAAAAATGTTGACAGCCCAGAATAAAGTGAATTTTTGAATCACGTTCCTGCTTCGAGAACTTAGACAGAAAGATAAAAAGAGACCTGGACAGGGGCTATGTCCCTTTTTCATACCATGGCCACAAGCTACAATTTGAAAACTACACAGGGTTACTAAGTACTTTGATGCATAAATGCCTTTTCATCCGTGACCCTGGCAGCTCTGAGGCTTATATTACGACCTATTTTTAACATAAAGGGCATCGATAGATCCTTAAAGCGATTGGAAAGCTCTGGGCGAAAACCTGCTCTATACTGTTGGGCATCAGTTTATCCTTATGAGAAGAAAGTAAAACAATTTCAGATTTATCGCTGGCTAAAGCTTTTGATTGAATAGTTAATTTGACAGACAACTCTTGACTTGACAGACATTTGTAAGAAAAACTAATTTTTTTATGTGTACACTTCATTGACATTCTCACCTATTTTCTAAACACTTATATCACCTTGTCAGGTCACTGACTCGAACTCTTTTTCCTATCAGATCGTGTCCTTCGGATGGGGTCATCCTAGAATTGAACTCTCAGCACACACGTGAACGTTCGCAATTGTCCTCGCACTGATTACGAGAAACCTGTTTCCAATTGCAAACTCACTCACAACCATAGTTTATTCATTCATTCAGCCTGTCCATCAATATTCTGTTTGTTGGACTTTTTTTTTTGCTTTTGTGTGCCTGAGCCTGCATTTGCATCTGTTCAGCATTTATTACATGACAGAAGAATCTAAATTAAAGAGGCTTTTTACTTGTCACACGTACATTACAGCAAAGTGAATTTCTTTTTCTGATATCCCAGTGATGTTAGGAATCTGAGCTCAGAGCTCAGGGTCAGCCATGATACAGCGCCCCTGGAGCACAGAGGTTTAAGAGCCTTGATCAGTGGTCTCAAGAATAGCAAGCTTCTGATCAGTGACCTAGAGACCTAACCACTGAGATTCCCAGATCTGTTCACATTGTTCATTAAGTCTTCTTCTTCTTCTTCTTCTTCTTCTTCTTCTTCTTCTTCTTTTGTGGCTGCTCCCATTAGGGGTCACCACAGCGGATCATCCGTCTCCATACTACTCTGTTCTCTACATCTGCCTCTTTCAAATTAACAACCTGCATTGAGTATTGTAGCAAAACAGTCCACAGACATATATAATGGCAAAAGCGACAGTATTTACCAGTATATGGTCAAATCTTTGCGCCAGACCTGCCTTGTCAATCATGATGCCACGGAAATTCTTATCGATTGGAAATCACCACTCACTGCTATTGAGGATGGATTGCATTTAGACAGGCGAAAAAAATGTGAGACTGTTGTAGACAGTACCACTCAGAAACCATAAAAATGGCGTTTAGTCTAAATCAGTGAACAGTTTGCAACCTCAACAATAAATGAATGATCTCCTTTGAGTTAATCTTAAGGTTTTTTCTAATATTGCCTCGGAGAGTTTTCCTGGCTCACTTATTAGGAATTAACTTATAAGAACAGTTACAGTATAGGTACAATTTATTAATTAAAATATCTAAAATAAAGTATAAAATACAATTGTATGTTCTTAATCTGTTTATTTATGTATAGCTGTTTTATGACACTTATTGAAAGTGATATACAATAAAATCACATTGAATTGAAAAGTGAATTCTGTAGACCCTTAACCATCAAACCTGAGACTCAACTAAAGTTCGAGTACTGCATTCATTAACATAACATTAACTGTTGCTGAAGAAATTGAATAGTGAGCTTAAGAATAAACAAAATCACAAATATTTCAATACAAACATATACAATGAGTTTCAGGAATGAAGAAATTCATGAACTGAAGTAAATTCAGGACATTTTATTTTTAGATCATGCTTAAATTACAGATTTGCTCAGAAAGTAAATTGAACATGGTCACGTTTAGCGCTCTAGTTGAATTTCTTAAACTAATAAAGTCCTCCTGTGCAGTAGTTCTATTAATGTAGAATATTTTTTTCCCTCTCTCTGGAGTGTGACTGGGAAAATGGATTCAAGAAGTGAGCTGAATCTAACAGCCATTTAACCCTGTGCTTGAACCCTGCTTTACATTTCTATTAAGAAGTGCTAAAAATACTGAGGAGCATTTACCTTCCTTTTTTTTTTTTTCTCAGAATGTGTTAAATATTTTCTTTATTGCCTTTTTACAACAATGAGAAATAAATAAGCATGTACAATAAAGTAGGGGATATGGATTACAATAAGGCACTGTTGTTTAACAGTGAATTCTGTGTCTTTATTAGTATTAACATTGCCTGCAACTTAAAGTACTGCATCCATCTGGCACTATGCATATAGAGATACTTTAGTGTTCTTACTATGTAGTTGCTGAGAAAGTGTATGGTAATCTTTTTTCTTTCAAAATGATATATTGTCTTTTTATGTTTATTTATTTTTTTAATTAATTAATACATTTTTATTTTCTTATTTTCTTATTTTCAGAAGAAAAAAAATCTGATTAATTTTGATGTTACTGATCTTTTTGAGTACTCGGTACGGTGGCCACCAAGTTCAAAACACATTAATGATTTAAAAAAAATGTGACAATAAAGAATACAAAAAACCCACACTTAACTGGGTTTCTTGATTTAGTAAAATGGTATTCACTCAAGATATGTAAAATGCTTCTTTCTCTGTAATGCCAGCGTTGTTATACTGCGTTTTTGTATAATATTGGTGGTTTCTATCATTTCGATGTGATAGTGGTATTAAGAGGTGGATTAAGTCGGGTAAATCCTCACTGAAGGCCCAGGTACCAAATGCACGGCCCGCCACTGATATACATACTTATGTATATATCAAGTGAAATGAATACTGTAGCAGCATGAAATGGAATTTGTAGCAGCTGTGAAGAGCAGATGGCAATAAGACTACTGGAGTTCAAAAGTTAGTAGTTCACCAATTAGTTCACTAATTAGTTCCTATTGGATGTAAGCCTGAATACACCTGAAGTAATGAAGTGCCACTGCTGCCCACTGCACCATTTGCTCCTTTTTTAGTTATGAAAAAGTTGCAACCATAAATTCTTGGATAGATCTTTGTAGTAACCAATAAACCAGCAACTCGCTGCATGGGGATGGCATTCTACACCCCATTTCATTTCCCCCCAATTGAATTCATTGACTAGCACTAATCCCACACATCAGCCCAGGAAAATTATTCACAGTAAAGTTAAACAATTGTGTTCATAGCTCTCCATACAAGCTACACAGCCGTTTAAAAATAATTTGAAAAAAAATCCCCTTATTAAGTTCAGAACAATGGTGATCATATATCATTATCAAGTAACAATAAGCAGCTGCTGACACTGTAATTGATGAACGTCTTTTAAACCTAATCAGACCAGTCGAGTTTATTTTGCACAAATAAACATGGAGATCACATTCGCAAATATCAAGTACAGTGGCAGGAATGTAATGAATATAAAAATATACTGTATATTATTCGGGAATAAATAAATTATATGATGTAAACATAAAACAAATACATAAAGGAAGCACACTACTTTATTTTTAGGCTGGAAGGTTCACAAGATATGCGACTAGAGCTGTGTATCAGGACTGGGGTCTCATGGGACAACTGAAAGGTTTTTGTTTACATGTGGGGAAGTGGTCAAAACAAAACAGGTCATAGAAAGAGGGCAAATTGAAGTCAACAAGCATTTGGATGCAATTGCAGCAGTTCATTTGTTTATTATTAGTATATGCCTGGTCAAGTTTGATCTTTTTTTTAATTTTGATTTTATTTAAATTAACTACTAATTTTACTCAGATTCTGGAAAATAGATTAAACTTATTAATAAGAAAATATCATTCACATGTGAAAAGTAAATAATACCTTCACAATGTATGCACACACTTAATTAAGAAATTATAGGGGAAAAGTTGGAGAATTGAACAGATAATGGTACTTAAGCAAAAGCAGCTCCACCTAGATGATTAACACTATAGAAATGCATTATGGAAGTAAATACCACACATTACACTACTTTGAGATGTTTAACTGTCCATAGAAGAAGCACTCAGGTATCATTTGATATAAAATCACTGTATGAGGGAGTTTAGTAACTTTTTGTACTGCACTCATGAGAGTCCCTTGAAAAAGCAAGCACAATAGTGATACTATTACAGTTATACAATGCAGAATGTGTGGCCATCATTTTCATCTCGAGGGCCGTTTTTCAAAGAATATATGCCTAATTACACTCAGCGGGGTGCTCTCAATCCACACGTGAGTCTTTGAGGTGTGCAATAATTGCAACCTTCTGAAAGGGATGTCTCTGCAGGAATTTCTGGCTTATAAACTGCTTGAGCACAAACAAACTGGGATAATCAGCTATATATCATTTTAGACATTTTATTTTGATCTATTTATTTATTTATTTTTCTGTGTAATTTTATAAATATATATATATATATATATATATATATATATATATATATATAT
>JAAIIK010000052.1:4001466-4014485 GCA_014706435.1 Silurus glanis | reverse complement strand
TATATATATATATATATATATATATATATATATATATATATATGATTTTTAGAATCCAATTTTGTATCCTGTGCATTTTATTGGCATACAACACAATGATTTTAATACCTGGTTAGTTGTTTAATAATTTGGGATCTGTAGAAGACTTAACTCTTAACCATATGCTTTTCACTAAAAATGTCCTGCCCCGCTAGAAAGGAAATGCATTGCATTCTTTTACTGTAACAATTGTAGCATTTAGGGTCCAACCGCAAGCTGATAAGCTCCAAGAAGCCTTCAGAGATCACTGATACGGCTACCATCATCAGTCCTAACATCCCCAATGGATGCTGATAGTGCACATTGTAGACTGGCAAAAAAAAAAATAATAAAAAAAAATATATAATAATATATATATATATATATATATATATATATATATATATATATATATACACACATTTATTTATTGTATTTATATATTTATATAGCTCGAGTGTGTGCAACTTTTATACTAGCAGATTATTATACTTAATAATACTCCTACGCATGCTGTATGGATCGCCAGCAATGAAATTAAGTCCTTTCTTAGGCTGGAACCTTCTTTTACATAATTGTACTGTGGAAAAGTTCACACTGATCAGATACCATTTTAGAGATTAATTGGTCTCACAGACTGAGCAATTAATATAGAAAAAAAAATGTTATACCATGTTCTAATGCCAAGTAGATGCACAGACTGTTTCCAGAAATCAGATTGAAGTTACCAGTTACACAATGTTTTGTTAACAATGATCAAGAATTTACAATATACTGTTGAGCCCTTGATTTGTGATGGAAGGGTATCTGCAAGAGGGAAAGTTTATAGGACAGTGGTGAGACCTGCTATGTTGTATAGTTTAGAGACAGTGGAATTGACCAAAAGACAGAAGATGGAGAAGGAGGTGGCGGAGTTAAAGATGCTTTCATTAGGAGTGACGAGAATGGACAGGATTAGAAAAGAGTTCACAGGTAGGACATTTTGGAGACAAGGTAAAAGAGGCATGATTGAGATGGTTTGGTTATGTGTAGAGGAGTGGCAAGGGGTATTAGTATCAGTAGATCTTTATCAGTAGAAGACTGCTGGAGATTAAGCAAGGAGGAGGTTTATGGAGGTGGTGATGAAAGAAATACAGGTGGTTGGCTTGAAAGATACAGATGTAGAAGACAGGGTAGTAGTAAGAAGAAGAAGGAAAAAAAATAACTTAATTTTTATAAATGTTTTTAATAGCTGCACTGTGAAATTTAAAAAGTTTACATCTAATATAGAAATATGAATCTCTAGGAGTTAAAGATGTCAAGCCCTATATCATGGTACTAGTTGTACAAAGTATTTCTCACATCTCAATAACATTAAGACAGCACTAAGAGACAGAAAAATCAGTATCTGTCTTTCTGTTTATAGTATAGATGTGTTTGTGTGTCTTGGAAAACCCATCAGACATCAGATTTCACTGTAATTGAGGTGTGATCTCTACTTTAATCAAGTGAAGATGAGAGTCAGGCACACCAGCAATGGACCCCTTGGAGAGTTGGTGGATCCAACTGCAAAGACAACATGGATGTTGTAAAATGTTCAAACACATTGAATTACATTTCAAATCAACAATGGGAACATTTGAAAATATAAGAAATAAAAATGTAAGGGTTATTTGCCAAGATGCAAAGGTCATCTGCCAAGTTTATTCAATAAATCCAATAAAATCATTCAAAAGATACATCCACGAAGCAAAAATCTCCCAAAAAAAAGGTAATCAACCAAAGGATCACACAGAAAAAAGCTACAAAATACAACAGGCAAGTTTAAATATGTTGTTTACTTTGAGACACAGATGACTGGGTTTATAACAACTAAACGCTGCGCAAAGACATTCGAAAGCAACTATTACACAGGGAATGAAGTAGAAAATCAGTGGTTTGGGCTTCTGCACAAAAGGTCATGAGTGCAAAATCCCAGCACCACCAAACTGCAACTGCTTAACCCTTGAGCAAGGCCCTTAACCCTCAGCTGCTCAGTTGTACAAATGAGATCATTTTAAGTTGTTCTGGATAAGGGCATCTACCAAATACATGAATGAGTGAATGAGACTCATCTGAAAAACACAATATGTGTAACAATGAGAGGTGCTGCAAACACAAAATAATAAGCCCAAAATTCCGACAATAAGAAAAATATATTTCAGCAAAACAATGTGAAAATGCTTGTTTTTTATTTCAGATACTGCAACCAGCAGCTGGTTAGGAAAAAGCTTTAAAAGTGTATTTTTTCTTAACTTCTCAACTTCTATAAAATAGAGCACGAAATACACTCCTCATCCACTTTATTAGGAACACCTGTACACCTATATATAAATGCAGCTGTCTAATGAGCCAATCATGTAGCATTAGCAAAGTGCATAAAGTTATGCAGATACAGGTAAAGTGGGGCCATGCTCTAGAGCCCCAAGAGTGGCAGCTTGGGAATACTGGTGGATCTTGTGGTTGGTGTTGATGAAAAAAATCAGAGAAGAATGACCTCACCGGTTTGAATTGAAAGGACGTTAGAAAGTTTTTCACACAATTTTATAGTGAAGACATTGTTTACCTGCTTGATTTATTATAAATATTTAGACATTTATCTTCCAGACTCTGAAGTTTACTTTTAATGGCACATCTGACTAATGAAGACAGAGATACTGTATCTTTTTATTCTCATTTAATAACACACGTCTTGACGTTATCTTAAATTTTGATGAATGTGACAAGATGTATGCGTTCTACTGAAGCGTTTCAGTAGGTTGATGCATGTATCTAATTATGGGGTTTGGAAACTTAGCTGCTAGGTTAGTGAGGTCATTCTTTAGTAACACTTGGAATCTAAGCATAATATTAACTGATCATTTCAATCAAACATTTTGCCAAGGTAAAGAGACATTCTATTTGAAGGGGACAGCTCTTATTTTTAGTGGTTTTTTTTTAGAAGATTGATGCAGGTTTTTCTTTCATATCACTCACAATCAGTGTACAAAGTATTTAGCAAGAAATCCACAGAAAATCTTCATCCATAATGAAACAAATGTGGCCTAATAAGAACTTAATGTGGCGGTTTTATAAACAGTACACAACAAAGAAGCAGCCTAAAGGCCCAGGGTAATGCACAACATGATGCTGACACCACTATGCTTCACTTTATTGATCACATTGTAGGGTTCTCAGGGTGATGAGATTTTTTCTGTGTTTGCTGAGTCTCCAATTTGTCTTTTCTGCAAAATCAAGACACCACCGGTCTATAAAGCCCAGATTTCTGGTTGTTGTCCTTAGATTATTCAAAAACTTTCCCATTCTGAGATGTGAATTGTCCAACTTTATTAGAGCTACTCTTCATCTCTTGATTCCTTCATTACCCGATGTACTCCCGGTATCACTGGGTTTAACTGAAAAAGCTTCCTTTAGGCACCATTTTCTATTCTTTTCTTTTTTGGGTTTATTTGACTGTATGTTATTGCTTTTTGAAAAGCTTCAGCGTTTCAGAGACCTGGTGTGTTTCTTTTGTATGTATTATATAAATGCACATGTAAATTTTATTCAACTGATTGTGCAACTCATTTGGTTGTTTCGTAGAAATTAGGGTGTTTATCCATGCATAAAAAAAAAACGGTAGCATTTTTGTGTTTATGAGCTTTTGTGCATATCTTTGCAAACTATATTGACAACCACCACCACTTCAGCGCTTCAGGATTATTTTGTGTAAATACATATAAACAAAAGTGTGTGGACACCAACCATTGCACGCATATGCGAGTTTTATGTGAAGAAACTGCTGCAACAAAGTTGGAGCTCTTTTAGAAGGGCCTTTTTTGCTTTATTGGAAGTTAAGTTGTAATGAGAGAATTCAAGTGACCTGCACAAAGCCCTGACCTCAACAGCACTGAACATTTTTGTGATAAACTGGAACATTGACTGTGTTGCTTGACATCAATGCCTGACCTCACTAATGCTCTTGTACCTGAATGAGCACAAATCTCCACAGCTCCACTCCAAAATCAAGTGAAAAAAACTTCCCAGAGGAGTAGCGGTTATTATAACAGCTAAGTCACATGTGGAATGGAAAGCTTATTATGCACATGTGCAGGTGTACAGATAGTGTACATGAAATATGATGGAAATGAGTACTTATTGTTATATACACTGTGTTAAATAAAGGCTGATTTTCCCCTGTCAGAAATGTTTTCTAAGGTCCAAGGATACAACCAGGAGGTCATAGTGAGTGTTATTGTCTACACTTTTGTTGACAAGCTGTTTGTGTCATTGTCTGTCTGCCAATATCATCTCATCAACTGGAATTAGAATGCAAAACTTTCACTCAAGGGCACGAAGAGAGGCGTCTCGCAACATGATACCAGAGTTATCAGTTGGGCAAAAAAAATGGCTGGATGGCAACCGAGTGCATCGATCAATGGCACCGTCATCTGCTGCAGTTGGTCTGTGAGAGTGTAGCAGCCGCTGTAGTGGGAAGACTGACAGCTTAGGTTCTGCTGCTGTACATACATAATGCTTTAGGCTTTAGGCTGTGCCAGGAAATATTGTGGTTGGGCTTCTGTCAACTCTTATTTATGCCGATAGCTGGCTTACTACGACCGTACAATTCTGTTACATTTTGTACTCTAGATGATGGTGTAAATATATTTAAAGATTCAGCCATGATAAATAAATATATGCTTAATTAAATACAATTAAATGCATTAATTTGCTTCAGATGACTGAGTCACAAGCAAAAACTTTTTAATCCATCAGATATGAAACACTAATACAATTTTGGAGAAGATTATATTATCCAGGCTAGATTATAAAATTATATCTCTCAAGCAATGGCGTGTGTATTGACCGAAAGTTATAGGAGTGAATCACATAGAGGTGTAAGAGGAAGGCAATCAATAACCATCCTTAAGAGCATTTGAGTTTTGGTATTTGTTCCATGGCAATTTGCCAATAACTATGACCTTATAGTTACATTTAGTCTTCTGGAACATGCAAAACGTTAGTGTCTGATTTTTTTCATGGCAAATATAAACTGCGGCCATTACACACTGGCCATTATACCTAGAGGACGTATTATCCAACCTCCGTCACCAACAAATGTGCTTAAAGCCCAAAATATCAGAAGTAGGATGACTACTTACAAGTTTGGGATGAGAGGCAGGACGCACAAGATGGTACATCAATATTAGACCTAGGTGCGCACCAAGGAGAATGTGGCCAGGGATATTGCTTTCTTATATAGGAGAAGGGAGAAGGCTTGTGATCCAGCAAGTGTGCAGTTGTAGTGCTGTGAGTGGTTCGTCAAGTGCTTTGTGGTTTGTATATGCATATATGTATCTGTTTTTCCTTGTTTTATGTGTATTTTAAAAACAATTTTTTTTTTGGTATTTTAAGGTTGTTTTTGTGTATATTTGGAGACCAGTTTTCACCTCTAATGCATGGTAAATAAATCACTTTACACTCCACCATCTCAACGAGTAGCACCGTGAGTTTGTCTTTAAGACATATACTGTGTTTATTTTTCCTTTGCTCTTTTAATAGTTTACATTTACATTTATATTTATGCCATTTGGCAGACGCCCTTATCCACATTGACGTACATTTTACATTTTTTTGCAGCTGAGCAGTTGAGGGTTAAGGGCCTTGCTCAAGTGCCCAGCAGAGGCAGCACTGAGATTTGAACTCACAACCTCCACTCTACTACGAAGGCTTTCCACCAGATTTTGAAACATGGTTATGAGAATTTGTCCCTATTCAGTTAAAATATAATCATGGAAATCAGGACTTGATGTTAGACAAAGATGTGTGGATACAAAGACATTCGATATAATAGTGTGTTTCCAAATTTGTGGCAACCGTTTAATGAAGAACCACAAGGTGTGGCAGACAGGTGTCCACAAACTTTTGTAAAACACACTTCCTGTATGAAAATTGTTTAGGAATCATTTGATTTATTTTACTATTTATTTTCCTATTCAGACCAACTTCCTTTCACCCAACTCTTTAAGTACTGGCACCACTTTCACTTGAATGAAATGGTCATTTTATATATTGTTTTGTAAATTTTGTAAATAAGAATAATAATATTGCACAAGATTGTATAAAAAAAAAAGAGAAATTCCAAGCCTCTCTTGTGGGTAATAAACATAAAAAGCCTTTATTTAAACTGCATCTATAACCACAATCTACATGTTGCAGCTAAATAATTCTTCATCAGTTTTAAAGGCTCCAAGAGAACAGAGTTTATAAAGTGTGGCCACATTGCACATTATCAAAGCTGGTAAAAAAAAAAAAAAAAAAATTACCACTATTACCACCATCACTACCAACAACAATCACAACAAAACTCACTGGCTCGAATAAAGTACACATTTGTATTAAAGAAAGGCACTGGAGACTAAATAATTTTTTAATTATGGTATTTTTTTTATTAATAGATAGCACAAATCTTAATTTCTAATTGATTTTAGACATTCATAAAGTAATTTTCTTTATAAGTATACACTAATACTGTATACTTTTTTTTTCATATATCTGAAAATATATGCTGATTTTCATTAAATATTGAAAATACTTGAACACTGAGGGAAAAGAAATCAGAATTTTTTTTATCAAAAATTAAAAATTGAATGTTCCTAAGAAATGTAGGTTATAAAGATTATAACAGAATCTGACATATCATAATGAGACATGACTTTATACATATATCAAGAAACACTAAATGTGGTGGTTATAAGTATATGAAAACACTACCAAAACACTTGTAGTAACTGATACAACCAGGTCAGTATCATGCTAATGCTGGCAATAAATATCCCACATTTTCACAAGTTCACGTTTCAGAATCAAGCACAGGATGCACCTCTGGAAACCAAGCTTTATGGATGCACAAAAAGAATACATTTATTAGATATAATGTTCTGCCTCAGTTTCTCTAAGAAGAAATGGCACTATGTATCGTGGTTGGATGAAAGCAAAACTTGGCCATGCAAAACACTGACCCAGGTTTTACTTAAAAGAAAAATGTAAAAAAAAAAAAAAAAAAAAAGATGATGGATCACTGCACATTTTGCAGTTATAGTGGCCTTGGCAAACAGATTGATGGCATCGTTAATATTGCTAAGTTGCAGGATATTTCAAGCAAAAGTCTAGTAGTTGAAGAAGATTCTGTAGTAGATGGGAAATTCAATTAGGTAATGAAGCCAAATATACTGTAGTACATGCAAATCAATGCAAAAATGCTGACACAGCATTCATGGTCTGAATGAAAAAATAAAAAACAGTATAAATGTTCAATTTATATGTTAAAAATTATAATAAAAAAATTATACAAATGCAAATTATTACAGCATTTCAAGTGAGATCTGTTTTTCTAGATTTTATTATCTTTCAATTTTTTGGAAACAAAACACACCACTGTAAAATAATTCTTTTTTTTTTTCACCTGATTTTTTGGAAAAGTGTCAAACATTTAGACCTGACTCTATTTCAAGTTTATATTTATTACCATGTCTTTAAGATATACCCTTTTAAAGTCTCTAATCCCAACACTTCACTTAGGGCTCAGGCTAATCCTGTTCTGTATCTTCACCTTGACCTGCAGTTATTCTGTACAAACTGAGCATTTACTCTACAGGCAGAGGTTAAGAAGCTTGGCAGTTGAAAAGCTTTACACACTATGAGGCCATTGTTGGAAAATAGGGAGCACCAAAATTGCAAAACCCATCAATGTGTAAAGTCATATTAAAGGAATAGATTTCCCACAAAAAAAAGTGTAGAAACATCGGTGCGAATGCTGAACTAGAACAAAAATTATTTTTTTTAACAAAAGGCCATGTTTGTGAATGATGTCTCTACACACACACACACACACACACACACACACACACACACACACACACACACACACACATACACACACACATAGACTACAGACTACCTTTCTGGATTGCTCCAGGATTTATTTTATGTATTTATATATGAAGAAAAAAATGTTTAATGGAGGAAATTTATATTTAAGGTCCATCACTCCATCATCTATAACTTATTATCTTCTTAAGCAATATCAGCTTAAATGATTGACAGTAAATCTCAAAGTATCTTCTTTCCAAATATATTAAAATTGTGTATGTAGCCCACTTTTATCAGGAACTGTTAACATTTAAAGTTAGTTGGTCATTTTCAGCTGTGAGTCCCAAAAGCGGTGGCTTTTGTTAACAACAAATCACTGGTTGGAAAATGATCAAAAATAAAACAAATGCATTGTTGAGATTTTCCTGTGCCACCATTTGATCATATACACTTGCTGCAATTTGGGGAAAAGCTAGAAACAGGTACATTTACTCATACTCTTTTTGTACTCATAATTACATTCATGGAAATGAAGTAACATGACTCATCAATTGTTTAAAGGCATCAAAATTGAACTGGAACATTTTCTCATCTTTCGGTAAAAAAAGCCTATAAGGCAAAGGAAAACCTATTTCATACAGTTACATTTGTTGAATTTTTGCTTATTTCCTTACCATTGATTTGTTGTTAAGACCATAGCTTAATAATTTGCCATTTGAAGCTTGGAAAACTCACTATCGCAACTCACAGGTTTACTATGACAGAAAAGTGTTTGCACATCAGTAACTATCACACTTCAGTTTTATAGATTAATATTAAAGTAGTCTGGGTGGTTTATTCTGTTAAATGCATTACAACATCCCTCGACTTTGTGGTGTTTTTTGACCGTGAGAAACTCTGAGCCAGGCTGATTTTGGCTGGAAAATTGGATGATAATAATAAATGCGTCAGTAGCTTTTTAGCCTGTAATTGAACATAATAGCAGGAGCAACACATATAAATATAATTTCAGGTATTGCCCACCCATTTCTTCTGCCACTGTCCTGTCATCCAGGCTGTATGTCTCATTAAATAAAACATAGTGAGATTTATAGCCTTGGTTATCATCACATATTACCTCCATGTACTGCATTATTTGTGTATAGACCTTTCCTCGGTGAAAGGATAGAGAGCATATTACAGTATGGTAAAAGCTATTTCAAGAGATAATAATAATGGTATGAGCAAGACTTGGTATGTCTGGGTAGCTGATTGATTGAATTGAAATTCCAAAATAATTTTTATACATGTGAAATGAAATTAATTAGCATGGTGTGTATTTGTAGCTTGTGGATTTCTGGGTATCTGGGATATCACAGACAAGGTGAATGTGTAATAGTAAAGATGTTAATATTATCAAACAGCACACTTGATACCTAGAGTCTAAGTGATTAGAAGGTGATTAGTTTTTTTTTTTTCTATAATTATAATTTTCTAAATCATAGTTTTGGGAAATCATAGGGAAGTGGTAGCTCAGTGGTCAAGATGATGGACGTTTGGTCAAAAGGTCATGGATTCAAATCTCAGCACCAGCACATTGCTACTGCTGGGCTTCAGAGCAAGGTCCTAAACCTCAACTGCTCAGTCTTTAAATGAGAGTGCAAGTTGGCCTGAATGAGGGTGTCTGTCAAATGCCATAATGTAATGTACAGGTATAAATGAATGCTACTGTAATGCTAATCTACTTGTTTCCATAGTAACAGCTAATACACAGGGGTCAGTATGGTGTATGCTCAACAATGTAATGATGCTCAACAATGTAATGATGCAAATATGAATAGATTGAAAACAAGAATGTTTCATTATTGAAAAAGAAATATTGCAAGGAGATATGATTAACATTTATGAAAGGAGTTTTACTAAATTGTTATGTACTGCAAGAGTGATTGCTAAATTGGGAACGTTTTCAAGACAAAATGAATGTTTACACCTACTTTTTTGGGGGGGTTGGGGAGGGGGGATTACATACCATTAAATGTATACCGTATTTTTCGGACTATAAGCCGCTACATTTTCCCACGTTTTGAACCCCGCGGCTTAAACAACAAAGCGGCTAATTTATGGATTTTTCCTGGGTTTTTCCCGGTATCACAAACTTCAAGCCAAAAAACTGAACCCCATAACATTAGACCAATGAAATTTCCGAACGGAAACGAAAAAACGCACCTCACCTGTGTTCTGAGCTGCACGGCATCGGGAGAAAAAACTTCCACCGATGGAGATTTTTAGACGCACGACGATGCCAAAAGATAAACTCCCGAGAGAAATAGTTGTGAAAGGAAGGAGGAAAACAGTGAACAATGACTTTCTTGGTAGGCTACTGTTTAGATACAAGCCGTTGTTACGCGTTGAGTCTGGGTTAAGGGAGAGCTCGCTAACTCCAGTTGCAACAGAAATCATATAAGCACAGACAGGTTTCCAAAACTCGTGCTTTTTTTATTTTTCTTGGCAACAGAGTTACGGGTTAGTCAAAGAAACTTAGAAATGAGCATCAGAAAATAATAAGGACATATTCCTCGGTCTTGCACACATGCAGTAATACGGTAAAAAATGCGGCGGCAGGCTATTCCCAAAATGCCGCTCTGCTCTTAAAGGTACCGCAACATATTTCACCCGTTACACCGTGTAACAGACACTGTCTTTCGTTAAAAACCTGTGTAAAGTTCATTAGTTTCAGTGTAGACAGGTGCGGCTTATAGACAGGTGCGGCTTATTTGTTCAAAATAAAAATCTTTGTCAAATTCAGTGGGTGCGGCTTATATATGAGTGCGCTTAATAGTCCGGAAATTATGGTACTATAAATGAATAAAACAGACATCCTGTTAAGTAATGAATGAAAATTGTGTTGTTTTAAAACAAGAATAAAACTCTTTGGGACATACCTTTATTGGAAAATGTTTGGAGAACTTTAGGGTGACAGCAGTAACTCTGTCTCTGTTGTTTAATTTCCCAAAACAGCATGCCCCACTCTTGTTTTATTCCTTACTATTGTACAAACCTTTTTCTGCACACTCCAACCATTATAATTCTCTATGCTATTTCATCTATTTCACCTCCACTACACTCTTACTGTACTCTTCCTTCAGAATCACCGCTACACCATTTCTCTTTCCATCCACACCATAATAGAACAGTTTAAACCCACCTCCAATGTTCCTGGCCTTACTCCCTTTCCACTTAGTCTCCTGAACACACAACATATCTACCTTTCTCCTCTCCATCATATCAGCTATCTCTCTCCCTTTACCAGTCATAGTACCAACATTTAAAGTACCAACCCGAACCTCCACTCTCCTACACTTCTCCTTTCGCTGCCGTCTCTGTAGACGTCTTCCTCCTCTCCTTCTCCTCCTTCGGCCAACAGTAGCCCAATTTCCACGGTACCCTGTTGGCTAACGATACCTGTGGCGGTCGTTGTTAACCCGGGCCTCGACCGATCCGGTATGAAATTCTTAATCGTGACCCGCATATTTGATTTGGCACATGTTTTACGCTGGATGCCCTTCCTAACACAACCCTCCCCATTTATCCGGGCTTGGGACCGGCACTAAGAGTGCACTGGCTTGTGCAACCCTAATGGCTGGGTAAATTCAAAATTCCATCACAAACATTAGAAAAAGACACATTTTGTCTGTAAATCCTTTGACCAGCTTCATTCTGCCAGACCAGCTTCTATTATTTGTCTGACAAAAAAGAGTTTATTATTGCAAGAGAGTTTATCAAGCCGGCTCCGGGTTCTTCTTTCACTGCTTTAATGGCAAATAAATGATAACGAAACAGACATGACTACTTATCTTAATAACTCACTTTTCTCTACAGACACGGCTTTTCGTCTGGCACACATACAGTATGCATTCAGCCATTATATCTTGTTTAGCAGGATTGTAATACCTTTTTTTTTTTTCCTCTGCAATGTGCAGTCATTATTGAGCCAATTGGTTTCATCCATTGTTTGGTCCAATTTAACGTGTGTGTCTCAAGGAACCATTCATTTATCATGGTATTCATTCAAAACAAGCAATAAGTTTTATGTTGAATAATAATACTGGAAAAAACATAGGTCTTTCAAAAGTGTTATAAATTTAAAAGGTGAAAAGAAAAAAAGATTAATACAGTTTAGACTTGCATTATTGTTAGCATACTTTTGGCTGTTTAGGAAGTTCACATTTATTTAAGGGTATTTAATTAAAAAGACGAAAAGGTAGGCTCATCAACATCAGACATATTCACCTTAAGGTTTGAGGGGTTGCATGTTTAAACTGTCAGGGTCAGGCCTTGAAATCCAGTTAGCAGCATGAAAGTCAGGTGCTCTGTCAGTGAGCCACAGGGGAGGAGAGCAAAGACAGACACGAATAGGGAAAAAAGTCCAAAGATTTAAAGATTGTTTCTAAAAGAATGCAAAGATAAAAAAAAAAGGGAAGAAACAAGAAACAAGGTGAACAAGGTTTAGATTCCCCCTCTTCCTAAAAAAGCAAACAAAAATTGTATTCCTGGCTTGTGGAAGGCACCATTACATTTACCTCATTCATAGGCCTGAGCAATTTAAAAGCCTTGCTTAAGTCCACAATAGTGGCAGCTTGGAAATCGGAATATCATGATTTGAACAAATGAAGAGGGACATATTGAATGAGATAAACAAATAAGGGAGAAACTTATAAGCAATAACATATAAATTCATATTTTATAACCTATTTATCTCTGTAAAGCTACTTTGGGACAATGTCTATTGTTAAAGGCGATATACAAAATTGAATTGAATTGAATCGAATCAAATAGAATTGAATTGGGCAAATAAAAGAACAAGTCAACTTAAATATACAAATAGGACTCAGGTGGCAGTAATTACACAATTGACTTTTCTGGTCACAATGGTTGTATAATTTGTCCCATACTGATAAACTCAAACACTTTTACAAGATGTACTGCCATCAATGCAGATTTTGGGTATTATTATTTTTCTGTGTGTAAAATTTATTTACAGTTTTGCATGATAATCCCAGAAGATGAGCAGTTCTGATATATTCATACTGTCTGACAAAAACAAAAAAATAATAAAAAAAAATATATGTATATCATGTGTGATTATTGTATGT
>JAAIIK010000052.1:3952587-3966778 GCA_014706435.1 Silurus glanis | reverse complement strand
TGTGTGTGTGTGTGTGTGTGTGTGTGTGTGTGTGTGTGTGTGTGTGTACGCTTTGGAAGATTGTCACTATGAATGTTCTTACTTGGCATACAGCAAAATTCCTTGTATATCTTGTATCCATATTGTAAAATCCAAGAAACTGAACCAAATTTGTAAAACTAAATTTCCTCACTCGTTGTTTGTTCTACTGTATACCTTTGCTTCGTGAACGCTTGTGTTTGAGTGTGTGTCTGAGAGAGAGAAAGAGAACTTGAGAGCGAGGCTTTTCACTCAGTAAGGTGCAATAACGTGAGGGTCATGCAGAGCACCTGCTTTTCCTGCTCCTTGCAAAATATCTTTAAGTGACAATAAAAGAGAAAATGTACAAATTTCTAGTACAAAAAAAATAATAAAAAGTGCACTAATACAGTTCTTGAACTGTGCCCGAGTGTTAGCTGATTGAGTGATTCATCCTCGGCATCTGCTGGATAGCTGGCATGAGAGCCACATGACCAAATCCTTTGTCAGGAGTTTTTTTCTGCACATTGTGGGCTCTGATTGAATGCTGGTGTTACTGTATTTGCTTCATATTCAGTGTAGGATGAGCATGTAATTAAAATGTACTTGGGTTTGTGTAGATGGAGCAAGTTTCCAAATGTCTGTTCTGCCTTTGTCAGAGCGCGGGAGGCAAAACTATCTGCGGGCAAACGAACCAGTATTTGTCTCAAAGAAAATAACTAAGTGTGTTTGTGTGGGCTGTGGGAGACGGAGAGTTGGTTTGCGGCTGCTGGTCACAGGTAGTTGCAGTGCGTTCATTAAAATGCACTGCACACTGTCTGTTTGATACATTACAATGCGCACAGGACCCATTTCTGTATTTATCGCACAGTAAAAAATAGCAACCTTGTGGGTTTACAGTACTTTACTAGCAGCAGAGTTGGCAGGTAGGATCAGTAATTAATATTTACTACACTCATACCGTTCCATATGTTCATAGTGTGACATGTTGCATTTTTTGCACTGTTAAAAAAAAAAAAAAGATATATATATTAAATAAATAAAAAGCTATGTTGGCAGTAAAATCCAGTCAAATTTACAGTGTATGATATATTATGCAGCAAGTGAACATTTTGTCCTCAAAGTTGATGTTAGAAGCAGGAAAAATGCTTGACGAGGGAAAAATTGTGACGTCTAGACGACTGGGTCTCCAAAACTCCAAAACTGCAGCTCTTGTGGGATGTTCCCGGTCTGCAGTGGTCAGTATCTATCAAAAGTGCTCTAAACAAGGAACCGGTGAGCCAGGGTCATGGGTGACCGAGGCTCATTGATGCACGTGGGGAATGATGAACCAAAAGAAAGGTACTGTAGCTCAAATTGCTGAAGAAGTTATATTATACTACTACTACTACTACTACTACTACTACTAATAATAATAATAATAATAATAATAATAATAATAATAATAATATTACATTTTATTTAAATTTGTCTTACATGACACTCAATGACACTTTACACACAATAAAAAACAAATAATTAACAACAGTTAAAAATAATGAAAAACTTAGTTGGATGAGGACATTGATGTAATAGTTCGAAAAGGAGTATATGATGCAAATATGAGCCAGGTTATGCCAATTTAATAATAATTAATTCAATAATGGGTAATAATATTAAATCTGATTAAGGTAATAATATTAATGCTGTTAATGCTCGACAGGTCAGGACTGTTTTGGCAGCAAAAGGAAGACCAACACAGTAACAGGCAGGTGCCTGATTGGTGGCCATAAAGTTATGCCTAGTCAGTTTATCTTAGATCAGCGGTCCCCATTTGAACATTTGTTGTTGTTTTGCTCTAAATTTTCAACATTTTTCTTTGTCATTTTTAAACAACTGTTTGCCATCATCATTAAATTGCGATCCTTACCAGAAACAAATACAAAATATAACAAAATACAGCTTAAAAAGACCGAATTTTACTAGCAGCAACAGTGAGTTCCAGCACCATAGTAGATTCTACTAGTGTAACCATTTCCTATCTTCCTGTCTGTTCTTCATTACTTAGAATCAGTTAGCTTGCTTAATCAATCACATTAGCAAAGAGGATTGGCAGAAACGTCAATATGGTGTCTGGTGCAAGAGTTGAATAAAGTTATGCAAATTACTATTTGTTTTAATTATTTGTGAATAATTAAATGGCTTTCATTTTTCATGTATCATTTATCTTGCTAAAGGTGTAATTATGAATACCAATATATAAAAGATTAATATTTGGAGCAGTAAATAATAACAAGCATTGATTACATACCTACTGTGTGCAGTACTGACAAAAATATACATGCATAATCTACATACATAATACATAGAGTAAAAACACCTTCTCTAACATTTTCTCCCTCTTTTTGCAAATATCATTTTAAAATCTGTAACTACTAGGATATAATAGGGCCATATTACCATAATAATAGCATTTACTGATGCAGTTCTTCTATATTTTATATTTCAGCTAAATCCGTAAACCTGATATATGAGTTACATACATCACGGTTTTAAACATTTCATTCTAACAGGACTGTCATGTCCAGATCAGTGCAATCAAAGTGAATACATAAAAAAGGGCAAATTGTTATCAATCCTATAATCCCACTGTTCCCATATCTCCAAGAACACATAATATCTATACAATCCATTTTCCAAGAAAGGCCTCATCATGTTCAAAGTAGACTGTGGACTCAGTTATTATAATGAGATACCATATCAGCTTCGGTAATCGAATATGACTATAGTGTATCAGGATTTAGTGCTGCGGGAGAAGGAATCAGACAAAACCAGTGAACGAGAATTAGAAAATGTGATAGCGAAGGGGATCCTGGGTAATAAAATGCAACCTCAGAGACTCTTGAGGACATAATGGGATATAAATGAGACATAATGGGATATAAAAAAGGATTAGAGTGTAATGCAAGAAAGACACGTAGTTACGAAGAAGACAAGTCCAAAAGCATTTGATTATGGAGTAAAGCCAGGAATACAAATGTATATACACCAAGATAGACACATTGCTTACTTTATTAGGAACATTTGTTCATGTATGTAGTTATCTAATCAAGCAATAATTGGATATAAGCATAACGCATAAAATCAAGCAGATACAGGTCAAGGGGTTCTATTAATAATCACATTAAATAATAAAATGGGGAGAAATCATCTAATTGGCTTGAGTGGTGGTGCTCAATGGGCTTATTGTTTTCTTTTCTTTTTATTGCAAAAAATTATAATTCATAATTCGAATTATAAATATCAAGTCTGTTTTATAAAGACGTTCAAATAACCTATCTTTACATTCGTGGTGAGCAGAAAAGCATCTAGGAACACACAATACATCAAATTTTAAGCAGCAAAAGGCAGCTAAGAACAGGAATCTGAGGTTAAAGACAGCTGAAGAATGGGAAAAGACCAAATAAGATGTATACACACATTTTTTAAATATTGTTGCACTGGGGAAGCAGAACACTAAGGTCCGGCTGCAGGGGACATGGCTGTTACTCAAGTGTAGTTAACTGCCCAAATTTGCATACCCTTAGGGGGGAAAAAATGTAGCAAAATTAATTCAAGATTATATCATTTAAAAGGCTTGCACTTTTATCTCTAAATGTGATATATGATAAATATTCTCCAGATATGTGTAGGTCCCCTGGTGGTCTAGTGGTTAGGATGCGGCGCGCTCAACGTTGCGGCCCAGGTTCGATCCCCGGTCAGGGAACCAACCCCAGCCACTTTTAGTGCCGGTCCCAAGCCCGGATAAATGGGGAGGGTTGCGTTAGGAAGGGCATCCAGCGTAAAAACGTGCCAAATCAAACATGCGGAGGATCCGCTGTGGCGACCCCTAACGGGAGAAGCCGAAAGAAAGTATTCTCCAGATATGTGTAACCTACTGTATAGCATACTGTATAACACATTATACAGAAGGGTTACTGGCAGCGCTGTTTTGTGTATCTGTCCTACACTGTCTTTTGTCAGCACTGTTTGCACACGATGCACTTATCTCTGTGTTCTGTTATGTAGCTCTATGTTGTGTGATGTAGGTCTATGTTGTATGTAGCACCAGGGTTCTGGAGAAACGTCTCATTTCACTGTGCACTGAGTCGGCTATATATATATTTGAAATGGCAATAGAAGCTTAGATGATTTCTTCTCCTTTTTCTACTCAATCATTGGTCTTCATAAGCACTGTACTGCAAATCTCTATAGACATCTATTTTCTAATTTACTTTGGATCCTGTTACTTGCAGGGTATACGTGTAGTGAACTGGGAAAACAATCACATCCTGAAGTTTCTACAGAATTTCCTGAACTGTAAAGTGTTTCTTTTTTATGTCAACCATTTTCAACCATTTCAAACAAGATTTTTTTTTTGTTTTCTTTTAAAGGTAAAGCTAAAGAGGTACAAAAAAATAGTGCTTAAGGTGGCCAGCATTCCAACATGAGTAATTCATTTTTATTTTGTCAAATTCAATTCTGTTTCCATTCCATTCCAAATTGTTTATTTATTTAAATAAATGTATCTTATATATATTTTTTGGAGCGTTACAGGTAATTGCCACTATTTCTCCTTTATTTAGCAAATATTTGACAGTAAACATGTCCTTAACATTTATCATATGATGGCAATGAACATGTAAAGTGCCCATTAAATTTCTGCCATCATTCACAATAGTAAAAGCTAGAACAGGATGGGGTCAAGGATAGGGTTAAAGGTAAGAGGTAGTTAGATGCTCATGGAAAATATTAGTTTTCATGTGTTTCTTGAAGGTTGTGAGGGATTCAGTTGTTCGGATGGAGTTAGGTCGCGATTTAGAAAATGGAACAAAGATGGATTGAAATTATATCCTAAAGAACTAAAGTCATGTCTTCCACAGCTTGAGGGAGAACTCATCAAATGGATTTTTCTATAAATACACTGTACTGTACAAATTAATATGATCCTAAGTTTATCCTAGAAAGCTCCTTGATTAAAAGTATAAATTATTACAGTGATAATATGATGCCAAGGGCATTCATTCCACAACATCCTTATCTTGTCATTATTGCTAATGAGGATTCTATGCTACAGCTGAATATATCACAAAACTATGCATATGACAGACATCTGCTGCTGATCAATACTTAATTCCTGAGCCAGACAACTATGGCCTGTGCATATTTCGCTTAACTTGTACAAATAAATACTATTCAGATAATCTCCCAGTACTGTAGTTTGAAAGGTAAGATAAAGCATGAAAACATGACATGAGTTTGCAACCAAGTGCCAGGTGATTGAACAATCCAATTAGGCACAGCACAAAATCGCAACATGGAGCCATCTTGTGGGGTCACTATTTGAAGATGGAAGGGAAGGGGTCAGATGTAATGGCAGTTTGTTGGCAGGCAGGTGATGGATGATCTCAGAAAGACTATGTTCTTGCAATTTAAAATACCTCTGAGAATGGAGAAAAAGCCTAGGTTTAGTGTGAAATACAAATGGAAGGACTAGATATAGTTGGTATAGGCTTTGGTATTAAACATCTTGGCTGAGTTTATCTTTCTGATTCTGTTACCTGTTTTGTTTAGAAGCTGGATGCAAGCAAAAGTCTTACTGTATATATAGGGAAAATCCAAACACCATGGAATTTGTGAAATCCAAGGGTCAATACACATTGAGGCAGAACTGAACCAAGGAGATGCATCATCTAAAACAGAAAATCACGCACAACTCAGACAAAAATGGAAAACAGGAAAAGAAATGAGGCTCATTAAAGAAAAAGGACTAAAGAGGGTATAATTAAATTAACTAATCAGGCTTTAAATGGAAAACAGGTAACATAATTGAAAAATAAACATGTTAAGACGGGGCAAAAACAAGACCAAAGCACACCAAAACAGTTCACAAAAAAACAGCACACACTGTGCTGGAAAACTCGCCGTGCCCTGTGGGGATTTATGACACCAGCTCTGAAGTTCCCAGAGACGGGTGTGATGATTATTCACCAGTCCCAGGCTGAAAGGCTTCCAGGCATTGTTTTGCCCAGTGGAGAAGAGAGTTGCTTCTATAAGATTTCAAGTCTCGGGGAAGAAAATTCTGTTGTTTGTATAGTAGCAAGGAGCAGTTCAAAGTATTCAGCCTTCTTGGAGAAAGGTTACCTCTTTGAGATGATATCTTGACAGTGTACAGTACCTCTAACTGATGCTAGAGTGCAACTGGGGAAATTCAAGGTGACAAAGATACTTGGTTTGGATTGTTCAGCCTTCTGGATCTGAATCTGAGCATTAAAATAAGATGTAACTTTATTCTAAAGTTAGTTAATCAATTTTGTCATTGTATTAAGACTTCATTTCACATGTCACTACTCACTGGCCATATTCACCAGGAGATTTTTATTGCTTGGAAGCATTTGGCAGGAGATTCAGTGGAAGACAATTTTATCTCCAACATCCCTAAGAATATTTTCTCCATACCAAATAATGCCAAAGACTTTGAGTCTGAATGAGCTCAATGCTCAACTTCTCAATCATTGAACCTGCTGCAAATAGCTGTGGACGAAAGGATGTCAGTGAATGCCATGGCATAATTTTAGGACATGCTTATGAACCAGCTAGTTCCCGTTATTATATAAGAGTTAAGGCAGGCAATGCCACCAATGCCATCAATGCTTGGGTTCTGAAGTAGAATAGGCCTTTATTCCACACATACATTACAGAATATCTTTTTTGCATTCCACAGACTGTTAGGGAGATGGGGTCAAAGGACCCCTAGAGGATTTAGAGCCTTGCTCAAGGGCCCATCAGTACCAGCTTGGTAGTGCTGGAACTTGAACGCACAATGTTCTGAACAGTTGAGCCACCATTTCTTACAGGAGAGTGTGTTCAACCTACAAATCTGGAAAAACAATGTAAGCTTTATAAGTTAAACCAGTGGGCTAACTTGATATACTTTTACAGTCGTTTAGGATATTATTATTATTTTTATTATTATTATTATTATTATTATTATTATTATTATTATTATTATTATTATGCATTCACACTTGTAAATACATTTCTGTACAAC
The DNA here is from genome assembly GCA_014706435.1 of Silurus glanis. Lineage (NCBI taxonomy): Eukaryota > Metazoa > Chordata > Actinopteri > Siluriformes > Siluridae > Silurus > Silurus glanis. The sequence continues at coordinate 3,959,712 of JAAIIK010000052.1, read as the reverse complement.
TTAACTATACTTACGAATCACTGAACTTGGATATATGGTTTTATTCTCTGTGAAATTTTCCCCCTTGAACTAATTCAAGATGTGAGAGAAATCTTGAATAGTTGTCTAAATGTAGCGCAAAACCGCCTGGCAGCCTGTCTACCTGTAGCATGGATGAGGCAGTCAGCACTACTACCTGTCATACGTTCACACTTAACTGTTCTAAAAAGTGCTTTTCTCAAACTATACACAATGATGCTTTTTCTATGCACTGTCACCTGTTATCCAGGCTTTTTGGCTGAAATCTATTTTTTTTTCCTTAGTGAAATGTATGTAACCCATGTCCATACATGAATGGAAAGGGACAACAGGATAAAGCAATTCTGTATTTTTTTTTTTTTTTTTTCGTTAAATATGCATTAAGAAAAAGAAAAATATGGGCAAAATCTTTAAAGATTTTAGATCCAATTTATTTCAGAAGTGGTACTGGTTAGGTTGAGAAAAATTCCATTTCTAGCTAAATATATAACCAAGAGACTACCAGTCTCTTACAACTCACTGCCTATACAAGCGTTCCCAAAAACTCTCAAAGGCCCACGACAGGTCAGAAAGTACATGGCTATTAAAAATACAATTACACAAGCTTTCAAACATTAACAATCAGAGGAAATGATCTTTCTCATTGATTAAACAAGAAGTACTACAATCAACTTTTCACAAAATCAAGCTGCGTTGAACCAAGAACTTGGGAAAATCCATTTTTAAATATAAAATCCCTCAGTAATTATATTACATGGTGGTGAAGGCAAAACATTCATTCATTTTCACTAACTCGTCAAACTTAGTCAGGGTCAAAGTTGACAAAAAGTTTCAAAACCAGATAAAACTCATAGGTGTGGGGGAATGATGAAGTTTAAGTAGAAGAACTTCCTAATGCAGGAAACTTTAGCCCATTTTTTGAGAACCTGTGCTTCCAATCCTGCCAACCCTAATCTTTTTAATACTCAAACTCTGTTAGCAAATAGACTATATAGACAAAAACATTGACACTTGACTCTTTTCAACCATATGTGGTTCTTCCTTTAACTGCAATTACAAAGCAAGAGGTACACAATTGTATAGGATCTCTAGAGATGTGGTAGCATAAAATATTCCCTTCACTTGAAGTAGGAATCCAAACCTGTTCCAGCATGACACAAAGCACAAATCAAAATCTGTAAAGAATTCTATGGAATATGATAGAATATGAGTGAAGCTTAATTTCACTAAAATAAACACAAAACATTCTTTAAGTACACACATCCTTCACCCAAGTAGAAGTCCAGATACTGTACTCATGTTTTATAAGACTCTAAAGTACTGAATACACTTTTTCACTCAAGTAAAGTAGTATGAGCTCTGGCATGTACTTAAGTAAAAAAGTAGCCATTACTACTACCTGTTTTAGTGTCACGCTGGAAACTGAACCTCACATCATATCAATATAATAATGCAAAGGAATTTCAAATTTTGTTACCTAATGAATGTATCCAGCCTGAACAACCACCATATAGAACACAAGCAGAGAAAAGATGATGATGATCAGGTGATCAGGAATGTTTCTGTTCTCAGTCATGTTTACATCACTGACTCCATCTGTCTCATCCATGTTAACCCCATGAAATGAGAAGAAATAGGTTGATGGGCTGAAAATGGCACTCAATGCGAAAAAGAAAGATATTGGCAGTGTCACCGAATAGATTTAAACTAAAGTAACGAGTCTGGTTAAAAAATGTAATAAGTAAAAAGTACAGATATTTGTGTAACAAAAATGCAATGAGTGAAAGTAAAAAGTTGTCCAAAAAATAAATACTGATACCAGAAAAATCTACTTATGTACAGTAACGAAGTAATTGTACTTCGTTACTTTCCACCGCTGCTATTTACCATGACAGGATCATCAGAATCAGAAAATGTGTTGATCCCACAGGGAAATTATTGGGTTGCAGTTGCTCAAAGTACAATTAAAGTAAAATAAAGTAAATAGAATATAGAACATTCAAAATAAAACATACTAGAATATATTTTAAGTATAAATGCTGTGCAATCAATTCATTTCCAATCTTATTGAAATTACTGTATGAAAATGTATAGGAGCAGTGAAACAGATGGCAGAAAAAGTCAGACTACAATGATGCACTTATACAAGTTATTGCACATGTAACAATGATGGCACTGTAGCTATTGCACATAAATTGCCCAAGATATTAACATTATATAAGTGTGGAATGAAAATGTATAACTCTACTATATCTATATCGTAGACCAGCTGTTTAACACTCACAGGAAGGAGTTATAAAGTGGGATATACACAGTATATAAAGTTCTACACAGATACATAGTGGTACTGGGTTAATATAAAGTTTTGATGTTAAATTTTTTATTCAAGGATAGAAACTATTCTAACAGAATGTCTACCAAGAAAAAACTAATGTTCTGGAACAAATCACGTAGTCATTTATTTTCAACAAATAATATATAGAAAGATTTTACAGTCTGACAACCATTCATATGAATAATCCGATTTGCCCCCACAGATGTTTCCTAAGAAACATGCCATTCCTTCACATTTATATATCATATTGGCATGCATAAAATGTGGCAAAAATGGCAAGTCTGTAAATCACATCTGAATCTACTTTGCAACACAATGTCACCATTAAGAAACAAAGTAAAACAATAAATAAATAAAAAATGACACCACAAAAATGCGCTGCCAGGGAAAAAGTTAGTCAGGAATAATCTGAACAACATTTGCAAGGTCACTGCCATTCATGTCAACTGTTATTAGTCAGGACATGCAGTACGCTTTGTTGTGCGGAATATGTGAACTCAGCTTACCGCAAAAAAGCTGAAGAGACAGGCTTTTGCATGCCATTTTGCCTCTTATTGTGTTCATCTGACTGGGCATGAATTGAGAAGCGTGTCCCAGAAGACGGTGTGTGCATGTCAACAAGGAACAAAACAAAAATGTCTGACAACATAAAATGAAAAAGGACTTACTCTGAATTATTGAGCGAGGCATTATGGCAGGGCGCTTGTTGATAGCTGGTGCTGTAAAAGCCGGTATGACACCATTCTCATAATAAAAAGTTTATGGGGCACATTTAATCTGATCCACCCCAGAAGACTCGTAACGTGACCTTGTGCTGCCCTTGGACATCTCTGTACCGAAACAGATCGATCCTTTCATTCTGACTAATCCCTGCCTGCCACTAGACAGACTTGAATAGGCATGTAAAGTATATTATGTTGTCTGTGCTGTAGATGTGGTTACAAGTCTCTGAGGTGTATTATTAAGCACTTAAATACCTTGTCTGTGTCACTGAGACAGTCACACGCCTCTGCTTTTTAGAAAAAGGCAAGCATCTTATTCAAACAGCTCCTATGTAATAATTCTTTATCTCTACAGATAGTTCCTTTAAATCAAGGACATAACATGGAAGCTCAATTTATTTATCATTTATTACTAAACTGCTAAACGATTGTTTCTTGCTAATATCCTTTAGTTCTACAAAATAACTAATTTTATTCATAAGTAGCTTATTTAATTTCATAAACGTTATTTAGCTCGTGATTTTGTCTTAATCTCCTCAGATATGCCCGATATTTCGAGAGGAAAAATGCTATTCAAAATTGGCAGTATGATTAATATAGATTTCTGTCAGTTGTATTCCCTTAAGTGATGTCTTACGTGCTATTTGAGAAAGATTAATAAGTATTATATGCTAATATATAAGTTATAAAAATTTTTTTATTTAAAGTTCAGGTACTACATGTTATAATAAGGAAATAATGACAATTAAATTGAACTAACCATAGCGCTTTCTTATTTTACAATTCAGGTTGTTTATACCGCTTCTTTTAATATCAATCTTCATAAATTCTGCATTAATTGAACTTAATACAATCATTTTTAATATCAGTCAAAAAGCAGCACGATCAGGGTAACATTTAGCACCCACAGGCCAATTATAGGAACTGCATTAAACAACACAACACAACAATAGTGGCCCACTGGGGCAGGAATCATGCTGCCCCACGGTCAGTCTATGAACATTTTCAGTAGTGGATTTAGAAGCAAACAAGACAGAGTTGGCATGATAAATATATACAGTGGTTATGATAAATATATAGACTTTATGGCTAAAGATTTGTTTACTCCTGTCTATAAAAATCTTGTGCATTCTTATGTGTAGATCTTTCTATTTCCGATTTAGTCCTTTTTGCTGCTGTGAGAACTTGTCATTTGTCTGGGGAAAGCTTTCCACTTTTTTCCAGATTTTATCTGTAGGGAATTGTGCCTATGCAGCCATTAGTGAGATAACTGCAGCCAGTGTTCCAGTTTATCCCAGATGTGTTCAGTGTGCTTGAGGTGTGGCCTATGTAAAGACCACTCACGGCCTTCAGGAACAACCATGACAAACCAATTCACCCCTATTACGATGCAGTGTGATCCAATTTTGATTTGATTCAACACTATGTGATTTAATGCAACATGATGCAATGCAATTTTTTTATATAGACAGACAGCAAATTACAAATGAACTTAAGTGCCTTCTGACTTGTAAGGCATGGCCTTTACACAAACAGGCTTTTGTAATGCAAAAAAATAAATAAAAAATATTAAATAAATTCACATGTTCTTTTCCTATTTTGTCTTCAGGAAGATGCAGCTCTACCTCTGCCATGTTAATCTGTATTCTATGTAACTCTCAGGACACGCCTCGGTCTCTGTAGTGTTGTGATACGTCATATTCACGTAGCAACAGTGATATATAATGATATATAAATAAAGCGTTTTTACACCAATGCAAATATGTAAAAAAAAAAAAAAAAAAAAAAAAAAAAAAAAGAATCACGATACAAATACTGACTTGTATCCAATGCACACTTTCTCTTTTTTTTTGCGATCGATGCATTACTTCAGACCAAATCTATGAAATTAGATAAATTAGTATATAGATGCAGAATTTGTGTCTTTGAAATTCCGCATCAGTTCGATTGTATGACTCGATATACTATATATATAGGACAGATTGGAAGCAAGAACGGAGGAGAATCATACCGATAATGTCTGTTTATCAAAAATGCAAGTACACCATTGCGATTTTGTTCCCTTGCAAGGCTGAGAATAAAAAAGAGAAAGAATTTCTGTGTTCCAATGACTGTCTTCCCATTCCACTGACTGAATTTTGTGTTGCTAGTTCCCAGTCTTTTGTGTGGTTTTTGAGCTGTTGTTGGTTATTACTGTATTTTGACAGTCTGTGAACAGTAACAAAGCAATACCCATGATTATTTTGTCTCCTTCAGAAGCCTCAAAGTAGCAGAAAATTATTTTCAGAGAAGTCTGCAAAAAAAAAAGGGTGCTGAGGGGAAAAAAAGAACAAACAAACTGACAAAGAAATACAGTGGTAGACTTTTAGAATACTAGGTTTAAAAATGTGCCATACCCTGTCTGGAGCCCTGTGTTTGATCTGACCTGAGCAGGTGTTCATTCAGAAAAAAAAAAGACACACCAGAGCAAACTCGAGTCATTTATGTATGATCTTGAATTTGGAAACATAGGTCAATGGTCTGCTCTTCTAAGCAAGCTGTGACTCCATAATGCTTCTGACCGTCCCCTAGAAAAACCAAAGAGCGAAAAAAAAAGGGGAGGTGAGATGAGACGAGACGAGCAGGCACAGTCAGACGGGGGTTGCTGCTTACTTATTATTGCTGTTGACTGAACATTTTTAATGAAGGACATTAATTGGAAAGCCTCATTAACGGGAGAAACAGAACGCAGAGCGAGGAACAGCTGAGCGCGAACCCCGTAATAAGGCGATATTAAAAGCTCTACCATTATGCTTATTCAGATTACACTCTTGCTAATGCACTTAGCCATGTTATGCAGATCTCTTATGAAATGCAAATAGATGATCAGGCTAGCAATGGATTTTTTTTCCACCGTTCCTTTTCTTTTTTGATATCACCTGGAAATGTTTAGCTTGTACATATTGTAAGAATTGTTACTGTAATCATACAGACCATCATAACACACTAAAAACTGTTTTACTTTATATCATAGAGTTTTAGGAGATTCAGTTTGTGTTCGGTTCCTTTTGAACGATGTTATTTGTGTCATCTCAGGGACTTGCTTCTCACCACTGTCGCATCTACAGTATCTCACGCATTAGGAATCTAAATCTGCAGTTTATATATAAGTTGCTATGTCTACTTTATGTGTTGGAGGATCCCAGGACAAACATATGTATAGCATGTGTGTTTATTGTATGTTAGTATTGGGATCAGCAGTGAGGATATACAGAGTTTTTTTTCTCATACATCCTTTACCCTTTACCAGTGTCACTCTCTGACCATTGTCTGGATATGTCTGGATATTTCCGGTTGGTGGTTGAGTTTCTCAACCCTGCAGTGACTTTGAGGAGTTTAAAATGTGCACCCTGAACACGAATCTTCAATCAATACCTTGGAAAAAAGAAGAGGTGCCATCTTACTGGTTAAGGAATTGGCTTTTGGATCCAAAGGTTGTGAGTTCAAAGCCAAGCCACACCAAGCTGCCACTCCTTGGCCCCTGAAAAATACCCATAACCACAGAGCTGCTCAGTTGTATAAATAAGATAAATGTAAGTTGCCCTGGAAAAGGGCATCTTTTAAATGGCATAAATGTAAATCTAAGAGTATCTGTATAAATAGAAATACATCATGTATCTGCCTGTTTTCTTTTTGGTAACTGTATTTTTATTACATGTCTCATGCAAGAGATTAGTCTCTTAAAAGAATTTAATGTACACTATTTGCACCACTTGCCAAATTTAATTTATGAATAAACGACTGTACTGTTGTTGCTTTGATGGTTTAATATGGTTTATATCAGATGATCATATGTGTAAATAAAAGGTTGCATATGAAGAGTTGTACATTTTGCTTTGTTTGTGATGTGCTCATTTAGCATAAGGGAACAGTTTAGAATTTATACATCCATACATTCTTTTAAAGAAATGATAATAAATGATTTGACAATGTGATAGATACTCTAATGACAAGAAACCCATGAAAAGAAAGAAAGAAAGAAAGAAAGAAAGAAAGAAAGAAAGAAAGAAA
>JAAIIK010000052.1:3940178-3952187 GCA_014706435.1 Silurus glanis | reverse complement strand
TGTGTATGTGTATGTGTGTGTGTGTGTGTGTGTGTGTGTGTGTTTTGCCTGAACCCATTCTTATGTGATGGCCTATTTATTTCTGTAGAGTGCTTTTGTCTAGTGTTTATGTGTCTCAGCTCATTCACAAGCCCAATCAGCTGCCATTGTCTCATGAGCGTTTCCATATGAAGAGGTCAGTTTTGAAAAGCCACCCCGAGTACATCTTTGCGCAATACTTTTATACACGTACATTTGCCACCTGCTCTGCTTGTCAAATAAGATGACTGGTTAAATAGCACAAATGCAGTAAAGTGTCTATTACAGGGTGTGCAATAAAACCGCAATTCATGACAACCTCTCAAGCGAAGAGAGAAAGAGAGAAAAGTGGCATAGCATCTCAGCAGGTGGCAAAGATGATGACTTGGCTGTATAGGAGTCTGTGCAAAAACAAGCGGTACACGACACAGTTATTCGACCACTCTGACAGAAACATGGCTTGTATCGAAAATTTGCAAGGCAAACCAAGAAATGTGAGTTTATAATGATGTCAGATTCATTTTAGGGAAAAAAAAAAGTGTGGCAAGTTAGGCCAAAAGCTAAAAAAAGGAAAAAGACCAAACATGTGCAAGTCAAATCATTCATTTAAGAAAATTAATAGGCAGATGGGGTTGTTTCTCAGTCATACTGGACATTGCAGCCAATTAAAATTTCCACGCCATTTAATCAAGAGGGAACAATATCTCAGCAGAGTCACTATTCCAAATGTAATTAACATCAGTGCTGCAAAATGGTACAGATGTTAAATCTTCCCTCTTTTTTGAATTGATGTTTCATCCCAGAGCAATTCAAGAGGATTTAGTTGCAGTGACTGGGCAGGTCATTCCATGATAGATAACACTCCATTCCACTAGATAACACTACGATGATGTAACAGTATGATGAAGTCGGTTCCAATTATCCACAGTTCAGAAGAAATTGCATGATGTTGAAGTATGGAATGGAAACCATGTTGGTTCCTTGTTCATTTTACTCAGAATAAGTCTCCAACATTCCTTAATCCAATACAACCCCTAACCAATAAACTTCCACCTCCATGTTTGGCAGGGTGAGGCAGTCTGCAAACATCTTCTCTACAAAAAAACAAAAAAACAAATCCGAAAAACACAAACGACAATTCAGACAAACCGGAAAAGGTAGGTATAGTTTGTGAATGGAACACTTACTGATCACTTACCTTTCATTCAAGATATACAGGAAGTATGAAATCTTATAACTTAATCTTATAATTGTTTCTTGTACATATGTATAGTCCTCTGTTTACTTTAAACAATTTTTTTATTTTCGATTAGTGCACCTTTAAATATAAGAAAATAACAGAAGTAAACATTGGCAAGCAAGGAGAAACTGTTGTACTTCCTGTATATCTTCAATGACAGGTGTCTTGTCCAATGATCGGTAAATGTTCCATTCACAAACTATACCTACCTTTTCCGGTTTGTCTGATTCGTTGCACAAAAACACATTAACAAATCCGAAAACACAACAACAAATCAGACAAACCGGAAAAGGCTTTTCGACCAATCAGATTCAAGCTAGGTTAAAACTGTTGACATGGTGTGTGGTATACAACACTTTCATATTGTAGTTGTGTACCTCCTCAAAAGGTAATGTTGCTGAAATATGCTCAGTCAGCCACTACTATCTTGTTTCCTAACATGTGTTCTACTTACAAAGTTGTGGTCGATATATTCAGCTTTAGAAGCTTGCTGCTTAATGCTTGGTTTAGCACCGGTCCTGATTTTTATCTTCTCATGCTCCTGCAACCTCCTGAATACACCACTGATCACTGTTTGCACCTGCCTCTTGTAATTAGTCTCATTTTGTCTCATTAGCCTGTGTGTACACCTCTTAGTTTGTATGCATTATTTGCAATCTTCCTGAGTTAGTTCTGCCTTTCTAAGCTTTGTAACATTTCTAAAAGCTCTTTGTGTTCCAAGTTGCCTAAACTTATTTTAGCTGATGATTTAGGGTTCATGTTCATGTTCATGGATTAAGGTAATGTGCATATTCATTGTAAAAAAATGTATTTATGATGTATTTATTACTGTCTTGGCATTCCTTGATCATTCTTGGACAGAGCTCTTATAAACAGTGTAAAAATAAATTTGAAATGGCTCATTCATTCAAACACATAATCAGCCAATCATGTTGTAGCATTGCCAAGTCGTGTAAATACAGTGCATCCGGAAAGTATTCACAGCCCTTCACTTTTTCCACATATTGTTATGTTAAAGCCTAGTGGTCTAGTGGTTAGGATGCAGCGTTCTCACCGCTGCGGCCCGGGTTCGATCCCCAGTCAGGGAACCAACCCCAGCCATTGGGGTTGCACAAGCCTTAGTGCAATGGGGAGGGTTGCGTTAGAAAGGGCATCCAGCGTAAAAACATGAGCCAAATCAAACATGCGGATGATTCGCTGTGGCGACCCCTAATGGGAGAAGCCGAAAGAAAGTTATGTTAAAGCCTTATTCCAAAATAGATTAAATGTATTGTTTTCCTCAAATTTTAACAAACAAAACTCCATAATGACAACGTGAAAGAAGTTAGCTTGAAATCTATGCAAATGTATTAAAAAATTAAAAATAAACAAAAATTGCATGTACATAAGTATTCAAAGCTTTTGCTCAATACTTTGTTGAAGCACCTTCAGCACCATTTACAAAATCAAGTCTTTTTGTGTATGATGCTTCAAGCTTGGCACACCTATTTTTGGGCAGTTTCTCCAATTCTTCTTTGCAGAACCTCCCAAGATCTGTCAGGGTTGGGATCTTGGCTGTAACATAACAAAATGTGTAGTGCTGTGAATACTTTCCGGCTGCACTGTAACCACTATTTAAAACTATGTTGCATAGAAAAGCATAATTGAATGAAAAACAATCCTTGACCCCCTGTCTGCCAAGATTAAAAAAATCTGAGAATCTATCAGGCACAGGTCCACCAAAACTGGGCAAATGATGAAATTGAGATCACACTTTTATTTTTTTATTAGTTTATTTATTTACCAAATGGAATGGAATTTGCTTCAAATTACATTTCTTAATTTGGACTCAACCCAAGTACCAACTTGTTCACTTAAACCATTCTTCTTATAAGACTCACTGGCTAAGCAGTCTCAAGGAAAGAAAAAGCGTAATGGTCTAATAAACCGTCAGCTTGTTCAAGCTTAATCAGCTCTGTAGAGTCCAACTGCACTTACAGTAAAATAGCAGTCTATTAGCTACAGTGATAGAGGAAGTGTACCTTATAATGTTGCTAAAGTGTGCGGCAAAGAAAAAGGCTATATTTCCTATAGAGTCATCTATAAAGTCGAACACTTGTGCATGAATTTAGACTTGGTGTCACGCACGAATCAAGAGTCGGAAACCGGAATAATGTCAATAAGCTTTATTTGCCTTAGTACATGAAGCTGGAGCTTCCATAGAAGCACACATCGGAAAACGGGTGGGATACGGAGCATAGGTAGTCCAGAGATGATCTGTAGAGTAAACTGTAGATCAGACGGTGAGCGAGTGTGAACGGGGGGCCTTATAAAGGGGAGTGTAGATTAGAGACAGGTGTGGGTGATAGGAAGCAGAGGCTGAGCGAGTGTGCTGAGTGGAGGAGGGAGGCATCGCTGGTGGTTCTCTGACACTTGGCCTATACAGTTGGGATTTTATTGTTGTTATTTTTTTAATTATCTTTTCAATAAGCAATCTGGAGACAATGAGGACAATGGAACTGAAACGCTAGCTAACTGGAAATAGGTTATCATGTCAAACAGTCCCAGCACACAACAGATGTTATTTCAAAGCTCTATATTTTCTCAGAAAATGCAACTGGTCCTTTGAGGCATTTGGATTTTAAATATACCAAACAGAAGGCCTTCTTAGCCATCAAAATGATCTTATTTCATCATCTTGAATACTTTCCAAATTCAGATGCTAAAAATTCTTTTTTTTCTGGGAAATCCATTTATCATGCCTTATGCTTCGACTAGTGAAGTTTGTGTACAGATTATGGAATTAGTAGGCAGCAATCTGTAAGGTACAAGTGGTTGAATAATGTAAGCAGTTAATGCTAACAGATATGCTCACCATCAGGCATTTTGCATAGAATCCTGCATTTAACTTTAACATACCCTGAGCTAAAGTAAAAAAAAAAAAAAAAAAAAAATACAGCAAAAACTCAGCAAAAAATAAAAATAAAAAAGATTTTAGCAAATGCAGGTATAAGTAACATATGAACATCAGATTACGATTAATGATTAACAATTGTGTAGCGGTTTTTAAATCCCTGATGGATTCCTTTTATACATGTTACATAAAAGCCTCCACTAAGAAAGATTTTGTGGTGTGTCCACCCTACATACATGTGATGAAAAACGTTAACGCATTAGTTTATTTCTACAAAGTTTTATCATAGCTGGAACAAATGTCATAGCAGTTACTGTAATAAATCTAATTTATTACAGTCGAATTTTTAATGAATTGACAAATGAAACGTTTTTTTAACCATGGAATGAAATTTATGGTTTGAAACAGCATTAAATCCCCAAATTAATCCTATCGATCATGTGGAACCATGTCATAGTTTCTATAAAGGGACTATAAAACATTTTTGTTAACACTTTTCCCCCAACATTTTCTCTTCAATTTGTCAATTCCCACCCACTCTCCAGCTTTCATCTGTCCCCTCCTGAAAGTAGGGCGAGGGATAGAATGTGGGTCCTCTTGGTGCCAATCAACCCCACATTTTAAAAATGCTCCTTATGCAACACACGTCAACGTAACACGCTTAGAGAAAAATCACTATCCGCCCTCTTCCACATATATAACATCACAGATGCCCAACATTGACTAGTGATTGACAAGGACATGAAGTATTGCCATCGCTGCCACCCAGACAGAAAAAATAATTTTGTTGTCTTGAATGGCTGTAGCATAATAAGGATTTTGTCCTGTGATCTGTGAAAGCTTTTCACTCACGAGCTTTGGGTTGTGGCCTCTTTTCTTACTTGTTTTTGTCAAGCACTTCTCATTATTCTGCTTCAGGCTTAGAGATCTGCACTAATTCTGATCTGAAACATATCATTGCACACAGCGTGCCTTTCCTGATTCTGTCTGCTTTTATGTTGCATCTCTGGTGAAAGTGAAATAAAGGGGACTGTGCAACCCAGCAAACTATTCATAGTGGAAATTGACTGACTCCGCTCTTTGATTGACTGCGTAACTCGAAAGAGTAATGTATAATTAAGTTTTATACGCCGCACAACAGCAGGAAAGAGAAATGCGGTCTTTGTTTATTCGTCTCCATTTTGGGTCACTTGCTTGATTGCAGATTAGTAAGTCATTGATTGTCTGCGACAGTTTAAATGCATGATTTGCTTTCGCTAAACCCTAATGTAGAACCATTAAGGAACTGACATTAGCATTCAACAACTAGGATTGCCGAGGCTTTGATTATGTTTGGACTAGCACCTGAGAGGAATGGGTTGCCACATGTTTTCATTTCACTTCTCACACAGCTACGTTCACCAATTCCCAGTCCCATTTGTTAAGCTAGGCATGCCAACCTCAGCTTCAAAATTAGATTAAGTGAAAATACCTCTAAAGCTGTGACTGTAATAATAAAAAGAATTTCACTCTTTCTTAATTCACATTCTTAGCTAAATCCTTAACTTGAGCTGAAGGCGATTTTTCCATCGAAATATTTGATGTGCAAGTGATTCATGCCATGCATCTAAATATAGCTATATATTTGATACAAATGCAGTTTTATTCAAAACCAACACAGTAAAAAGGTGAAAAGATGCACCTGCTTTAGACTCTCTAGCTAATATAGTTTTGCTTATTAATGTAATATGCATTATATGCGCTCATGAATGTAATATGCATGCAGTAGGGATGCATCTGGTGTCAGTCTGCTATCTTGCACGTTTACTCACATTCATGTTCAAGTACCAACATCTGATCTCACTTGATACTACGTGACATAATTCTGATGAGCTTTGTTGTTCTAATGAGCAGATGCCAAGAAATGACAGTGATCTAGATATATTTTATGTTGAACGACGGCAATCAAAACAAAGCCGACTGCAAACAGAATTCTGGGAATAGATCCTAGATGAAACATCAGCAATGCAAGAAGCCTGATAAAGCAGCTTAAATGTTGAACTGAGCGTAAGTAGCTCCCTGCAAGCAGCACATGGCAGCAAACAATGTTCTAGCAAGCACTAGTTCCACTAAAATCTGAAGGATCTAAAATAACAACTCTTTTCTATTTAGTTTTTTTGTTGAAAGTTCCGATAAGGTTTTGACAACAAATGATTTAGATGCAATGAAAATTATTCATTTTTATGTAACTAGCTAATGCACTTTATCACTCTAATGCACTCTATCATTTTTAAGATTTACACTATAGTCCATGACAGTTAATGTGTAACCTTGAAAAAAAACAAAAAAAAACAAATACTGTACTCGCATTCAATCATTGATGGCTAGTCTGAAATCCCTAACGTTTGGCTTCAAATGAAAAAACTGTCTCATATGTTCAATTTATAGTTTGTCTATGCCAGGCCATTCACCCTCTGCCAGTCAGAAGTAGTGTGCCATCTCTGCATCTTTTCCCACCACTGTACTCCTGGCGACAACTGTTCCCTCGCAGACTGCTGATGCTCAGCATTCTGTAGCCCTTTAACAAAAAGCCTCCTGCCCCTAAGCCAGAACTTAGGCATGCATGTCACATTCTCTCTCCATCACTCTGCATCCCTGCCTCAGTGTCACACACTCATTATTGAACATGATTTGATTTCAGGACTGTAGTTGAGATGGACTCTGTGAGTCCAAAGGTCATGTATGACCCTGCTTCTGACAGAAACTAAAAAAAAGTCTTATTTTGGCTTCTATGGCAATTTGCAGTTCTAGAATAGAAGACTATACAGTATATAATAATTTCAGGACAAACTCTTCCACTGCTTAGTTGCAACTGAATAATGAATTCAATAATGAGTTCTAGATAACAGCAGGTTCTTGCTATGCTAGGTATGCAAGATTACTAGAAAGGTGTTTAATGTTTACTCCTGAGATGAAGACTGTCCCAGACAGAAGGGAGTTATCTACCAAGGTGTCTTATTTTGACCAAATCTAAAGCCAGCATCAAATATTCATCCATTGTTCTTATTGAAAATATCTGTACTATAGCAGAGTTCTATGAATAGATTAAATAAGCATGGCAGACCAAACTGTAGTTTTTAATGTATCACTTGATTCAAAGATTTTTTTCGTCTCACATATTCTGTTGATTTGCCTTGGATGGGGTACCATTTTTGTTGACTGAGAGTTGCTTAAACTAGATTTTGACTAGTCAGGGTAGTGGATAAACAGTAAAGCAGATGGGGAAAAAGGTGCAGACAAATATAGAAAGCAGGCTAAATCCTGCTACTTTTTTATGTCTGAAAATATTTAGCCTGGATTAGATTGATCTGGGATGCGCTACTCAAAACAAGCCGAGTGGAACTGAATAGTGATGCGCAACCTGTTCTGCGGTGTAAAAGAAACCTTTTCGATCCATGCTTATATAGCTAAGATTGGTGCAAGACATTTTTTTTTTTTTCAAATTGAGTTGAAAATTCCATAAATACCTTCCAGACACTGCTGTAGACATTACATCATCAATTAATCATTAAGCTAGAAAGAGTTTCAGAAGCATGCTGCATCAAAGTCAACAACTTCAACTGAAAATCAGCTGCCACCTGAGTGCTAAGAATAGTTTGATACTTAAATAGTCTAATATGACACATAAGGTTATTATTTTTGCATTTATAAAACCGATTTATTTACTTTCGTCATTACCAGTGCAGCCTAAACACCACTGGAGCAGGAAATTTAATTTGTAGCCTGTGTCTGGCTGGTAATTGAAGTGCACTTCAATTTGTTCTTCGGTGCAGAAATACAGCAGACTAAAAATAATCATGTCCTGAAACTTACTGGATGACTAGTTAAAATTACGACTGTAGAACATCACCTCAAAACCTCAGCTTTTTTGAAAAGGCACGTTCAGTCAGAATCTGTGAAATGGTTAATGATGAATGTAGAAAGCGTTTAAAGGGAGATGCAACATTTTTCCTTTTTTTATTGTTAAACTAAATAAGTAATAAATAATCTTTTGAACTCGATATGTCTATTGTGCATGTGGGAGGTACAGTGAAGCAGTTGGTACATCAGCATTGCCAACTCACAGCTCCAGGATACCCAGATTGGTCTTGGGTTACAATCTGTACAGATTTTTCCATGTTCTCTGCATGATTGTGTGTGTTTCTTTTTTGGGTTTTCTGGTTTCATCCGAATGTTGAAAAAACCCACAGATACCTTGCAAACTCACTATACTAAATTGCCCATAGGTGTAAATGGTATCTTGGGATGAACAGGCATCTCATCCGGTGTCATTTCTTCTGCTTTGGCTCCAACTGTTATCGAAATAGACTCCGGATCTTGTGACAATGATCACATTGAAGCAATTGTGAAAAATAAATGAGCTGGGAAAAGTGTATTAGAGTGGATTTATTGTTCCAGTGAATTTGTGACACTGACTCTAAAAGTACAACACTGTTACCCCTACTGTCCTAATGCCATTATGAATGCTAGTTAACCACATTTTGTGTACTTGCTACATATGATTTATCCTGAAATCAAGATGTAATCTATGCTAAATTCAAAATATAACAAATATATATAATAGCTTGGCCTGGGATAATGTAGGTCCGAAAAACAAAATGCCTTTTATAAAAGATAAGACAAGATAAGACAAGATAAGATAAGATAAGATAAGATAAGATAAGATAAGATAAGATAAGATATTGCACATAGGTAATATTGCACGGTTTCAAATTGTTATAATTGCACGTGTTGCTTAAAAAACATTGTTGTTATTATTGCACAGTTAAACGGTAATAACAGTGTATATTTTGGTGACTGGTTCACTGGGAGCAGCTCTGATTGTAGATAAATGGCATAACAGTTGCACAATCATGTATTTGGCATTACACAAAACTTAAAAAGTTTTTTTATTTATTAAAGAAAAATCCCCAATTTAAAGGTATCTGCTGATGTTAGGTGTTTAGCATAGATTCGGTTGAAGTCGTTATGCATTTTACAAAGGTCTAATAGCTTGCGATGTTTCTGTATTGTGTTTATATTATCTCCTTTCTTCTTTTTTCTTGTTCTGTTGGCTAGATTGTGGCAGCTTTTTTTTCCTTTTTATTTTGCAATAAAGAAAGGTTCACAATGTTTAAAAAAAAAAAAAAAAGAAGTAGCAATTTTGCCTCCTGACTGTAATGTCAAACACAATATATTAAATAATCCAGGGGTTATACCGCTCGTTTAAACATGTTATAACTGCTTATAATTAGTAACCCTGGTTTTCAATACTTTGTGTGCAATACCTTGAAATAAGTAGTAATCCCTATTTTTTTTAGAACATCTGGAAACGTAGTGCAACCTACATCTAATGTACAGTAACTAGCTCTACCATTGTGCATTCTGACAGCCATCGAACACTGCTCTGGAGCCACCTACCTGGCCCTAATGAACCATCCATAACTTCAGTAAATCCTACAAGTTCACCAGAGATAAAAATGACACCAAAGGTATATGACACACATACATCAGTGTCATCAGGTTTGTGCAAAAAAATGATCAAATGGAACATGATAGTATGGACATGAATTGTTCTTTCTTTCTGCCAGAGAGATTTGGGAAAATATACTGACGGGTCTTGCATGGATCAGCGCACCTTGGCTCATCTCTCACCCTCACACAGCACACAGTAACCTGGGTATTACATCATCAAAGTGGCAGAGCAGCCAGTGACGGCTGGAGTGGGTGTTTGGAGCCATCATCTCTGTCAGACAATTCTGTCGTTGTGTCTCTCAGGAACACAAATATCCCGCCTGCTTCCTCCTTTCAGCTCTTTAGTCTTTGGGCCTTTATAGGATCCATATCTTAGTCTCATCAAAGCAGAGCTTGGACTTTATTAATAATAATGAATAATACTTCTGGATGATTTTACTCATAGACTTTTAAATGGCAGATTTTTCTCCTTCGCCACCTGGTTACCTAGGGAACTGTTTTTTTCTTTTCTTGCTATGAGTCTCCAACCCTGGGATGAATAATGCAAACAGTCAGATTTAGGTCATTAATAACAAAACTAATACTGCTGCCACCTTGTTTATCAGATTATATAGAGACCATATAAAGTAAGAAGTCTATAGCAGCTCTAAGCCTGCGAGCCTACCGCTATATATATATATATATATATATATATATATATATGTATATATATATATATATATATATATATATAATCTAAATCAGAAATATTCAACCCCCTCACCTCAATAGACAATACAGTGATGTTGATGAAAGATAATGAAAATAAATGAAAAAAAAACCCTCGTGAAATAACAAACAATATTTATTGATACATATTTGAGTTATTTTGACAACAGAATGTGACTTAACTTTAAAGTTCAAATGAAAATTGTAAATCTTTTAACACATGAGCATGTGCAGTATTATTCAACCCCCAGCTTTAGTACCTTGTGGAGCACCCTTTAGTTTTTATAACTTCTAACAAGCGTTTTCGATAAGTGCTGACAAGCTTCTTACACCTCTCGATTGGAATCTTTGCCCATTCTTCACGTGCAAAAGCCTCTAACTCAGTAATGTTTGACGGCTTCCGTGCTGCAACTGCCTTTTTCAAATCCCACCAAAGATTTTCAATTGGATTTAAATCTGGTGACTGAGAAGGCCACTCCAGGACACTCCAGCATCTTTTCCCCAACCAAGCTTTGGTTGATTTGGAGGTGTGCTTGGGATCATTGTCTTGCTGGAAGATCCAATGATCACCAAGGTTTAATTTGTCAACAGAAGGCATCACGTTCTTCTTCAAAATGACCTGGTATTTCTGGGAATCCATGATGCCAGGTACACAATCAAGATTGCCAGTTCCTGCCGCAGAAAAACAGCCCCACATCATTATTGACCCACCTCCGTGCTTGACTGTGGGGATGGTATTCTTCTGGTCATAAGCCTGACCTTTTGCACGCCAGACATACCGCTGGTCCATATGTCCAAAAAGTTCCAGTTTGGTTTTATCAGTCCATAGAACTGTCTCCCAGAACTCTATAGTTCTATCCAAATTCCTCCTGGCATATTCTAGTCGACTCCTGATGTTCCTTGAGGTCAAGAGTGGAGTGTGTCTTGGGGCCCGGCCATGAAGTCCTTGATTAGTCAGAGCACGTCTTATAGTTGCCACTGAAGCACTTGTACCAGCCTTCATCATGTCATCCTGTAGCTGTCTTGCAGTCACACGGGGGTTTTTCTTAGCTGTCCTGACTAAGTTGCTAAGGGCCCTTGATGAAATTGTGAGCTTTCTTCCATGGCCAGGCAGGTTTGCAGATGTTCCATAAGTTTTAAACTTATTTATAATGCTCCCAATGGTGTCTCTTGGAATGTTAAATCTTTTGGAAATCTTCTTATACCCAAGGCCCTTCAGATGTGATGAAATAATCTCCTCTCTCAGCTTTTGTGGAAGCTCCTTTGTCTTTCCCATGATTGCAACTCACCTTGAACACCTTCATGGTCGGGGTTTATATATGCATCACAGCGGAAGCAAATGAAGGATCGTTATAGAGTTCCCAAAGGCTTAATGATGTTTCAGCTCCACTTCGGGCCATAAAAACTGTCAGAAAGCTTTAAAAACAACAATATTATATAGGGGTTGAATAATTGTGACGTGGCGATCTTAACAAAATATACTGTTACACACAAATACTACATCATACATTTTCTGTGTTGATTTTATGTATCACTAAACTCATTAAGAAGCCATCCAAAGCAGAATCCTGCACTTTGAAAATATTTTTATTTATAAATCCTTCAAACTCTTTAGGGGTTGAATATTTCTGATTGCAAGTGTATATATATATATATA
>JAAIIK010000052.1:3885186-3903545 GCA_014706435.1 Silurus glanis | reverse complement strand
TATGTTTCTTGTGTCGAATGAACACTTCCTGTGATGATTTTACACTTCCTGTGTCGAAATTATGTTTCTTGTGTCAAATGAACACTTCCTGTGATGATTTTACAGTTCCTGTGTCGAATTTATGTTTCTTGTGTCAAATAAACACTTCCTGTGATGACTTAACTTCCTATAGAAAGTTGACATTCCCTTTTCGACATTATACTTCCTGTGATGACTTTAAACTTCATGTGTTAACTTTGGACTTGCTATCTTGACTTTACACTACAAATATTGAGTTCATACTTTCTGTGTTTTGCATTGACACTTCATGTGTTGACTTTATACTTCCTGTATTCACAGCACACTTCCTGTGTTGAATTAACAGCTAACAAGACGATGACACTCTCGAGATAGTAATTTAACCCTGTGCTTTTTGCTGCATTTGCATCATCTCCAGCAACCCATTTATCATCTGTGAGGCATGACATTTGATTTATTTGCACATTAATTGAACATTGAGTCATGTACCTACTAAAACTCAATTTGCATACATATGCTCGCCATAAACCAGTCAAATTAAACACAGAAAGAAAAGGAATATACACCATGACCGAAATATTTTCTAATTCATATTTTCACATCTTTTTTTTTAAAGTCTGTTCACACTTCTCAAGCTCATTATTGGTGCGATATAACCCGGTCACATCTTCACTGTTGTTTTTACTCCCACACTGATTATATCTAACATATGGTACACACCTAGTAGGCTCAGTGACGTTATTCTGGAGACGCTTTTTTGTTATTTATTTCAAATTGCAATCTAGTAAGTGAAAGAGCCTGTGACAAATTTGTTGGTTTGAGACGGACTCCGAGGGTTCGGGTAATTTGTAAATTGCACTAATCAAACAGATTGCAGCCTGCAGGTTCCTCGCAGTAGCCTCTCACTCCCAGAGTTCATTACCGTAATGAAAGGTGGAGCGACACGGCTCCTGCCACGATCTACCACCCACAGATTCCCTCTGCGCGCCCATGATCTGTCATTTACTTCTCATTTACATTCACCTCTCTCCATGTGACCTGATGAGGACAACTAGCTCAGGAGGAGGGGAACATGGCCTTGTACACTCTTACACGCCCGTCACACACTGGTATTTTCTAAAAGCAGAACAAGATTTCTGACACAAAAACATGCAACTGTTCACTCTTGAAAACACACATGCCTTTTTCAGCGATACTTTCACACAGATAAAAGTGTTTGTTTGGATGAATATGAATTATATATCATGAATTTTAATCTTGAATAATAATTATATATGCAACAAAGCTTCTTCTTTCAGCTGCTCCCATTAGGGGTCGCCACAGCGGATCATCTGTCTCCATACCCCCTTATCCTGTACATCTGCCTCTTTTTCAAACCAACTACCTGCATGTTTTCTTTCACCACATCCATAAACCTCCTCCTTTGCCTTCCTCTTTTCCTCCTTCCTGGTGACTCCATCTTCAGCATTCTCCTACTGATATACCCCATGTCCAAATCATTTTAATTGGCCTACATGCGCTGTCCCTCTAAAAAAACTAATTTTTAATCCCATCCTCGTCACTCCCAACGAAAACCTCAACATCTTCAGATCTGCTACCTCCAGTTTCACCTCCTGTCTACATGCAACAAAGCTCTAAAATAAAAAAAAAGGATGGTCCAGTTTGTAAAGACATAGGAGAAGCTTTAAAACTCAGCGGAAAAAGGCTAGTGTTCATCAGTGCCAAGGGAGAAAGGGGAATGTTCCTGTAGCCATATGGAGCTTCAGCTAGCCGGTCTGTCACCTCACACCTTTGCCAGCAGACTCCATCCGCTCACAGGTGCTGCCAGGTTAACGTCGCCAACGTCTTCATTATCCTGCAGTGCGATTGAAATTGTTCCTAGGCTAGGCTGAAAGAGGAAAAGGTTGCACAGTGACTTTTAAAAGTCTCACCAAGGGTCCCTTTCACATTTTATCAAATAAATAAATGAATAAATAATTAGAATAATAATAAATGAATCATCTGTTAAAAAATATCTAATGTTAAACTAAACTTGATTAAACTGAATTGTTGAAAACGAGAATAAAAAAAGGTCTTTTCCAGTCTTTGGTTAGTCACGGTCCATGACAGCCTCAGATTCCCCTTCTTGGCTGACCAGACTGGAAAGCGATGTGTGGTCTTCTGTTGTAGCTTATCCACCTCAAGGTGCAATGTGTTGTTCACCCTGAATTTTTTTTTTTTTTTTTTTCTCACTGTTGTATAGAGTGAACATAGACTTTTCATTAGCTCAAATCAATCTGGTCATTCTCTGATACCCCTTACAAACAAGGTTTTTCAGCTCAGACCCACCACAGACAAGATGTTTTTTTTTTCTTTGTCACACCATTCTGTTTAAACTGTTGAAACATATTAATACAAATGAATCAAATGCAAAACAAATCACATGTAAATCTAAATCTAAAATAAATCAACCAATAATAATGAATAAATCAATTAAGAAAATACAGCAGTATCATATGCATAACAAATATCTTACAGACATGTAAAACATGTTAAAATCAATCAATCAAATGAATGATGAATATTATATGCTAATACACATGAATTACATGAAAACTGTGTGACACGTTATGTGACTTTTCTCCAAGGAAAAGCTGGTGCAAACTGGATTCATTTTTCACATAAACAAAGACATATAACTATTCGTTTGTTCGGTATACAAAGACATATAACAAACAAACAAACAAAAACATCCTGTCCTTGAAGGGTGTTAGCTGAAACACCTTGTTTGTGAGATATATCAGAGAATAACCAGAGATATTCAAGCTGACATATATAATAAATACATAAAGTCTATAGTCACTTTTTACAATCATGGTTAAATTAATTAAATTTGAGGTATTACAATGGATGAATGTAAACGTTTTTAGAATTAAGCACCACAGCGCCCCTAGTGGCCGTTAAAAAATATACAGAATTGTATAGAAAACCTGGGGTTGATTTCTTTCTACCGCAAACTGTAGATTTATGCAGCGACAGCTGGGTCGGATTACATGAAGTAGCATGCATTGTAGATCTGATCTCCATTTGTTCTGATATCTTGCACACCTTGTCCAATCCAATTACCCAATAGTATTTAGGACAGAACATAGTGTTTCTTGGTGCTTTTTTTTTTTGCCATTCTGAGGCAACATGGTGTGAAGGCAGTGGAGCATTGCAGACTTTAAATAAAAATGTACAAATACAGCATGCATGCCCACACACACACACACACACACACACACACCACCCCTTTTCAACTTTCAAACAAATCATCTATTAAAGATTTTCAGCCTAGTGTTTATGAACATATGATGTAATATGAAAAAGTGTTTAAATCCTGAGTAGTGTCAGTGTCTAGTGTCGATATTGCCATGATGTTTTTCTTCAAGACACAAGAAATTTGCTTTCCCCTCCTAACCTGGTGTCCTCAGTGGGCTTCTGAGCATGCTTAGTCCTCTTCACACGTCCTCATGGACAGGATTTGGTTGAGTTCCTATCGGCAATGTGTATTCCTGTTAACAGCTAAGAAAAGGAGAGATGAGACAGTGGACCTCAACAGGAAGCCGTTGAGGAGAGCTGACGGTGATATATGGATATTAGACTGCCTCCAAAATCCACAGATACACAAGACACGCATACACATACACAATATACCCCCCCCCCCTCCCCAGCTCTATTTATTGTCCTGTAAAATAAAAAGGCAGCAGCGATCTCAAACCCCAAGCTACTGTGTTGCACATCGTGGTCAGCATCCTAATGCAAAGAGATAAGCTCTCAGCTGAGAAAAGGGGGTTTACCAGGGTTGAGGGCCCTCTAAATTAATCTCCAGGGATATTTCTGAGGGGATGGTGTCACCTTGTGGTCAATAGAAGTAGACCTTAAAAATCACTTGAGTTAATCACTCTAAGGGAGGCAGAAGCGGTTTGATTGTAAAGCACTTTTTTTTCTCCGATGGTAGGACACTTTTGTGCTTGATGCATCAAAGCGGGAAAGTGTGTGTGTGTGTGTGTGTGTGTGTGTGTGTGTGTGTGTGTGTGTGAAATAGAGAGAGAGAGAAAGAAAAAGAGAGAGGGTGGAAAATATGGCACCCACAGAGCACCACATGCTTTTAGACACTCAAGACTTGTCCTCCATTTGCCTCCACTGAGGATTTATCATGTCAGCCTCGAGTAGGATTAATGGGCCTGGCAGCATGAAGGTATGATGTATATTTTAGATATATTTCTTAAAGTGCACCAGCATAAAAAAACAAGCGGTATAACCCTGATAGGACATTCGGTATTAGTCGTAAGTGGACAAAAAATACACTTAAAAAATTCATAGAAGGGGAGAACGAGTCCGGATTTTATAACGCTACCTTAAATCAGGGGTGTCAAACTTATTAAAACTCCAAAAATGTAAGCAAGAGATAGATTAAGGCAATAAATATTGTGTATTTTCTGTCAACTAACACAGTATACTTTAGGCACTAAAAGCTACAGGAGCTCGTCTGTTGGATCAGACCACGGGGTCGAGCCTTCACTCCCCGCGTGCTCGTGCACACCATGACCCTGTCGCTGGTTCAACGCTGTTTTTTTCGATCACTTTTGATAAATACTGACCACTGCAGACCAGGAAAATCCCACAAGAGCTGCAGTTTTGGAGATGCTCTGACCCAGTCATTTAGCCATCACAAATTATCCATAATAAATCCCACCCACTAATAGGTGCCATGATGAAGAGATCATCAGTGTTATTGACATCACTGGTCATAATGTTATAATGTCATAATGTTATGCCTGATCAGTGTATTAAAACATTAACGTTAAATAAAGAATAAAAACATGTTGTGACGTTAGGATTTTTTTGTGTGATTGTACTGCATAACTGACTTGTTCCCTAAAGCTAAATTATCATTGGCGAGTGGCAGGAAACCAGATAACCCAAGTGGAAACCCCTGTGGACAGCATACAGAAAACCTCTGAAAAACAGGAGCGTAGGATTGAAGCCATAACATCCAGGAGACAGTAGTTATGAGGTGGCCACCATTCTGCTTTATGTATACCTAAAAATCCTCAATATTGCGTATCCTACACATGTTGTGAGGGAGCATAGAGTCTATCATAGGGAACTCGTGGCACAAGGCATCTAAAAGTGAGTGGAAAAAAAAGAGTGCAAACTCATCTGAGGGCACAGTGGCATACACACTTATAAATTCAACACACCCATTCACACACTATCGACAATTTTCAACATGCTCCTGAGGTACCAGCGACCAGTGTTCCGGTTCCTTTCCAGTCTTCGGATCTGACTGATTCGTCCCGACGCAATAAGTAAATAAATCTGGATGGAGTTTTCTTCAACTGGAGGCCATTCTATGCAGCCGAGGATGGTTCCACATCAACACCCTAAAGATCTATGAACTTAATAAGCAACACATGAACTTTGAGGATGGATTTGGACTGTAATCAATATCAACAGTCTACTACAATGGCTCAGGACCACAGGTTGCATTTAACAATGATGAACTGTAATGAATGGACATTCAGTGCCACCCAGATGAGGATGGGTTCCCTTTTGAGTCTGGTTCCTCTCAAGTTTTCTTCTTTACACTATCTCAGGGAGTTTTTTCTTGACACGATCACCATTGGCTCACTCATTAGGTACAAAATTACAATTATAAGGAACCAATTATACATGCTGTATTACCACTTTGTCTCTGAAAGCTGCTTGGAGACAATGTAGATTGTTTAAAATAAATAATAATAACAAATAAATATGAATAATAATTGAATGGAATTAAATTGAATTTAACTGAATTGAATTTGTGAATGCCAATCAGATGCAAGTCTTTAGACTGGAGGGAACCAGAGTTCCTATGAAGAAACCCCCAAAGCATAGACTGAACATGCAAACTTTGTGCAGGCAGAAATCAAAAACCTACAAGTGCAGAGGTGCAAGCAACCTCTAAGCCACCATGTCCCCCCAACTGTAAGTTAGAAACTCGTTTCTAATGCTGTCCATCATCGTCAAACCCAATGAAAATTTCAGCATCTTCAGCTCTGCTACCTCCAGCTCCACCTCCTGTCTTTTAGTCAACGCCACTGTCTCTAAACCATACAACATCGCAGGTCTCACCACAGTCCTATAAACATTCCCTGTCACTCTTACAGATATTCTTCTATCACAAATCACTCCTGCTATCACTCTTCTCCACTCACTCCACCCTGCCTGCACTCTTTTCTTTCACTTCTCTAACACACTCTCCATTACTTTGCACTGTTGACCCCAGGTACCTGAACTCATTACCTGGTCAATACAATCAATACAATATATTTATATACTAATTCCATCCTTCTACCCATATTCATGTCATGCCACAATCCAATAAAATCAGAAACTCCACAAAATATAAGCCACATCTCATGACCTACATGGTATGATTTACATCCCCGTTCATAATTTCGCAAATGACTCCATGTAGGGACCTTGATTAGTTTGTTATTCATGATCACAAACACAACTATAAATAACCACTCGATCAGTGCAAAGTCATGCTAATGGTTTTCACTTGTGACAAGCTGAGTTTTTAATTAGTGCAGTCAATATTATGGTTTAAACTCTGCTCAGTCCTGTCTAAGTTTAGTCTGTTTGATGATCATCTGACCTCTGTTGTGTTTGACTTTGCTTTGAACTTAATTATTCTGATAAAACGTGGATGTTGGAAGCTCTGCCTGTGTCTGACAATCCAATCTGAACTCTACATACAAGTTGACTTTGGCAAATGTTGACACTTCATTGAGAAAACAGGCTGTTATATCAAACTAGAATTAAAGAACATTGGACATCTAGCTTTAGGATTTATATGTAAGCGGTTTAATAACAAACAGGAATGAGGCCCAAAATAATCAGAATTTTATGTGCAGAACTTGAGTGTGGATTTGCACAAAAACCAAAACATAGAACGCAATGAGACAGTGATATATGACTGGGATATTATTCATATACCTGTTTTCTCATCTTAGATTCAAACTATTGATTTTTACTTCAGGGATTAGTGAAGGTGAACATAACAAACAATTAAAAAAGAAAAATCTTTGGATGCAAAGACAAATACAAGGTAAAGTAGCAGTAAGTGTTGGTGCCTCGAAGCTCCAAAGTTTTAATAGATATATTATTTAGCCCAACAAAGTACTTTAACAATATTAAAAAAAACACAAAAGCTTAAAAGGGCCAGGCAAAAATCTTTCACAATTATTTACTTAAATTGTATTTATCCATTGAATACTAATGGTTCTTCTACTTTGTGACATGATACAGTAATTATGTTTGTTAATTAAAGATACTATTTTAAAAGATTGTTTTACTACTTTGTCTATTTTTGACCGAATTGCTTGATCTTTGTTTCATTCTGGCAAGTCGAAGAGGCTGTTGTGATGATTTTGATTAATGCAGTGTTCAATTTGATGCTGTGTTCAATACGAGTAAAATACTCAAGCCATGTTAAAATCAGATATTTGCAGATACTTTTCGTCATATTGGAACTGATGGCTTTTAACCTGTAATGGAGCAAGTTTTGCAGTAAGGTATTTATTATTTACTCAAGAATGATTTTCAGCTACTCTTTACACCAGCGGTGACCAACAGCCGATAAGAAAGTTCAGAGTTCTATGACTCCATCTTCCACCAATATGAGTGTGGTGTAGATGCATGTAAAAACTCACAAGATACAATATACCAGTGGTGAGCCGTCAGTGCCAGCAAAGCCTTCTCTTCTGGCCTGAACATTATCAGAAGCACTGACTTACATTTACAACCTAAATTTAAATATTTGTTCCATGAAATTGTATTAATTTATTTCCAACAGTTTATACTATTCATTTCGTAGCGTTTCTCTTGGCTGCGCTGCTTCCAGTACGTGTATGTGGGCTAGATTTTTTTGTCCAATCAGATTTCAGCCTCTATGTGCTGCCATGTCAATCTAATCTGCCCAGGGCCTACAAGTCAAGTCAAGTCAAGTCAAGTTTATTTCTATAGGGCTTTTCACAACAGACATTGTCTCAAAGCAGCTTTTTAGAATGTCAGCATTTTTCCATCCTCTGATTGGTTGGTCAGAGGGAAACTGTTACAGCCAAGTTCGACTGGCAAAACACGTCTGTAGCTCTGCACACATTAATACATCTGAGTTCGACTTTTTTATGCCTACGGAGGAAGAGAAATTTATTTGGTTTCTAAAGATACATTTTAAAGAAAAGCTAGACATCATGAGGAGGTCATCCAACCCCGAAGCTAGCTAGCTTGTCTCAGCCCGGGAAAGGGTTTGTTCACCACTTCCAGACCAGTGAATACGAGCGGTACCACTGACTTACAGCCTCTGACGAGCGGTGCAAATTATGAGTCTGTATCTCTGGTGAGTAGGTTGTATTTTATTTACATTTTAATGTTATTGTCATGTTATTATACAAATATTGATTCTGAACTGCTCCAGATGATGTAGGTGCACAGTTGCGGTTGTAGTGTAGAGGTTTGGAGTCTTAACTGGGTTTCTTGCTTTAGTAAAATGGTATTCACTCTCCATATGTGAAATGCCTCTCTCTCTGTAATGCCACGCGTTGTTATATTGTGTTTTTGTATAGTATTGATGGTTTTTATAATTGCGATGTGATAGTGGTGGTATTAAGAGGTGGATTAAGTCTGGTAAGTCCTCACTGAAGGCCCAGGTACCAAATGCATGGCCTGTCACGGCAATATATAAATATCGTAGTAGCAAAGGGGAAAAAAAAAGTTAACCTACAGATCATTATTTTGCCAAGCTTACATTTAAGAATGAATTCTGTATGAGCTCTGACAAGCAGAAGATAGTTACTTTCTTTGGTTTATTGTTAGGCGATCTTTGAGAACACGTATGAGAAAATAAAAGGTAATAATCTAGAAATAAGACCTTTGTGTAAAACCTGTCTATCAGGGACAAACAGGGCTCAGAACATGCACAACTACTTAACTAGCAAAACTTGCAAAGTAAACTGTACGCTTATGCATGTAAAATAGGGAAAATAACAGGAAATAGAGGTCAGAGGTCAAGGAGAAGTAATAAGAGTGTGACCTCTGCTGGCTGCAGGTTGTAATGTTTTGAATTCACAACATTAAAAGGTCTTTTTGTCTAGAAAGCCATGTATTTAATGAGCTTCCTTAGTCAATCATAACTTATTGTTTTTGCCTTTCTGTCAGATTTGCTACTTAGATGGCAGCCGAGAAAGCTGATTCGAGCTCTCACAGCTGGAGCTGAGAGAATTAGATCACAAGTAAGAAAAGGAGAAAAAAAAAAAAACCACACAATGCACGATACGCACTTGGTTTATCACAAGGAGCTGGAGGCTAGGGCTTTTCTTTTTAGTCTGTACAAAACACCCGTGGTATAATTATACGTATGCTCCGCTACATGTAGAACGAGGTAAAACAATTCGCCCGGCTAAATGTGGGTGCTTTCATCAATTAGTGAGCATATTCCTAAGAAAAAAGGATTAGCCAAGACACAATTTAGATTGGGAGATGAACACTGCTTCTATTTGTGGCCCAAAGCTGCCATTTAATTGAGCTCAAATTATATAAAGGCAACCAGACAAGGCCTCGTGTGACTTCTCCTAATCAGCAATAAGCACCGAAATGAAATGAGGCACACACAGCTTATGTCTTCCAGTCAGATAGCATGTTACATAAAAGACATATATGGTCACACTACATGGGCATAATTGGGCGGCAATTGTCTTGCGGACTGGTGCAATTCTGCTGATATAAGTTGTCTGGTCTGCAATGCAATAGCTGTATACTGTATATGCTCGAAGGTGATGCAAAGACAGAGGGACTTACACTCATAACTTGCTTTGAGGTAAAATCTTTGCAAATGGTTTATTAGTCAATGCTATCTACAGTATATTAACCCAACAGTGACACAATCTTTATAAACTATATACAACAATGCTAGTGACCATTTGAGTATTTTCTCATGAAAAAATATTATTGAACTTCCATGAAGTGGTTTATAATAATGTCCTATATATGCATGCACAGGCCCTTTTAGAAGTCTTTACCCCCCTCTTGGAAATTGTTCACATTTTGTAGTGTTACAACCAGGAAATAAAAAAGTTATAATAATTATTGGGATTGTATTTCAATAATGAGCACAACCTAGGAGAAAAAAGATCAATATAAATCTAATAAAAGAAACATTTTTAAATGTTGTTATTGAATAAGAATATACCGCCCTGTTGCTAAATTAGTCCCTAAATTAGTTCTGCTGCAAACAGCTGCCATCAGAATTTACTGATCCAACTGTTTGCAATTAAAGTGTCACATGTTCTCCATTTAAATACATTTGTTCCTGGAAGGCCCCAGTTCATTAGAGAACACATCTAAACAAATAGCATCATGATGACCAAGGAGCTATTTAACCGATTATGTGTCTCCTGATACCCCAAAAAAGACATAATTTCTCATTTAGGAGCTTCAGAGCAAAAAAAACACACACACACACACACACACACACACACACACACACACACACACACACACACACACACACACACACAAACATAAAGGTGCTTCAATATAATGGGATGCTTTTAAAGTTTTGACAGATATAACCAATTATATAATCAATTGTAAATCAATTAAATCAATTATAATTAATGGTCATAACAATACTTATATACTTATATTTAGTCAGTGCCAGGTCATGCATTTCACACTTAGGCCTTCAGTGGTGTCCTTCCTGAATCAGTCCACCTCCTAATAGCATTCATTATGATGCCACAGCTCTATAAACCATCACTATTATACAGAAACACAGTATAACAGAGCACTGCATTACAGACAGGTGAAATGCATCATATACAGTGAACATTAATGGCAATATTAAAGCAGAAACACATGAACACAATTCAACAAGTCTCCTTTCACTGCAGCCACAGCTGCGCCACCCACTAACATCAGCTTTAGCAGAAGCATTAATATTATCCTTATACTGTAAAATGACCCCGGGTTTTCCATGCATTCGTTTAGTGCATCACGGTCTTCCTGAAGATTTTGAATTAAGACAATTTGTGTGCTTTTCTGAAAAATATCTCAGTATAAATTGTCCATGAAAAAGCCTAACGACTCCTCTGAACTGTTTTGCCTGACCTTTCCTCACGACGTTGAGCTTTTTTTGAGTCTGTCTTATAAATGTTCTCGTAAGCGTATCTGTGACCAAATTTCTTCTCTTCTGTCACCCACTGTGAAATAAAAAAATTGAAATAAAAATAGACAGCTAATAAAACAACACAAATATATTTGAGCATATTCAGTTTGCAGCAGATGTGGTTTGAGCGCTCTGACTTGCACGTTCTCTGACCCCAAAGTCAGAAAATACAGATGTGATTAGACTCCTTTTAGACATCTTTGGAGTACGTTTTTTTTAAAGGCTCTGACATGGAGAAGCTGGTGTTGGATCTATGATGACCTCAAATGTTGAGCTATTTTATGAGTTGCTCAGTAGCTCCTGGTTCCACAATGTCACCTGACTGTATAAGACTGTAGAAAGGACATTACTCATAATCACACACTCCGGTACTCATGGTAGTTCTCACTCTCCAGGGTTTTGTATTGTTTTAAGATTTATAATCACACTCTTGATATCAGGTTCCCTGGTGGTCTAGTGGTTAGGATGCGGCGCTCTCACCGCTGCGGCCCGGGTTCGATCCCCGTTCAGGGAACCAGCCACTCTCAGTGCCGGTCCCAAGCCCGGATAAATGGGGAGGGTTGCGTTAGGAGGGGCATCCAGCGTAAAAACACCAAATCAAAAAAACGCCAAATCAAAACATGCGGAGGATCCGCTGTGGCGACCCCTAATGGGAGAAGCCGAAAGAAAGTTTAATCACACTCTTGATATCACCCAAATGAGTATGGGTTCTTCTTTTGAGTCTGGTTCCTCTCAAGGTTTCTTCCTCATTTATCTAAGGGAGTTTTTCCTTGCCACAGTCGCCCCAGGCTGCTCATCAGGGATAAACACACATCATTCACTTTAATTCTTAAGTTCTGTAAAGCTGCTTTGAAACAATGTCCATTGTGAAAAGTGCTATGGAAATAAACTTGAACTCGAGTAAGCAAGTTGTAATCTGATTGGTTAATGCAACAATTCAAGCAACATAGATTTGAATCATTAGGACGCCTGAAGTGTTCACAATGCTGATCCCTTTGACCCCGGCAATGTCCGATGACTAAAAACCTATTGGATAAAAGTTCAAAACGAGCTGCTCCAAGATGCAGGGCACCTGAGAGAAACGATATGAAATGAAGGAAATAGACTATTGGTTTCATTTAATAAATATTCATGGAATGTATTAAAATGTAATGAATGTGATAGAGTTTAGGCCAGCAGAGAACCCCTTGTTGGCCCTGATGGCCCGCCATTGTATTTAGTGGCAAAAGAGTTGTCTGGTTACTCAGGGACCCAACCCTGGAAACCTGGCCTTGCTGGGATTTGAGCATACATCCTTCTGATCTTTAATTCTAAGTCACAACAGTGCAAAAAGTTTTTTAACAGCATATACATATATATATATATATTTTTTTTTTTTTTTTTTCTTTTTTTCTGATATTTTACTATAAATAAATGTAGTTCTCAGATTCATTTGAAAAATAATGAAATAGTATTTTGTTGTAGAATAAATAGTGTATATTTACAGCATGTGTATGTGCAGAGGTGTTTGTAGGGGTGTATACAATTGCATGCTCTTTTTCTCAGGATTTCAGTTTTATGAAAAATTGTTTATGACAGATTTTAATTCCTAGTCCTCAAGCACCTCTCACCATCTTACAAATGACCTCGGGATACACACTCTGTTTGTTCCTAATCGAATCACAATTTTTTTACTGAATGCCGGTATCAGAAAAAAAAAATCAAGCTCATGCCGGGAGTAACGATGCCTTAAAGCCCGTATTCCCCACAGCCACACAAAACAGCCATGGATTTTTCCAAGCTGGCGTTCAGATAGCTCTGGTTTTGAAGCTTTGGGTTTATGAATGTAATGCCGACTTGCCCTGCGATTACGTTTTGAGCAGAATTCACAGCAACTTAAGTGTGTGTATGTGACTATAAATCCATTTGTAGATTTTGCAGGAAATTAAAATAAGAATGTGAAGGAAAAAAAAAAACCAAGATGAACAGGATAAAAGAAAATAATTGCATTGCATAGGATTCAATTTAATGTTGAGAGGCTGTGCTCCAATTTGATTCGGATTATTTTTTCTTCAGATTTATTGTAATGTTTGTTTATTTGCAAACAAAATGTCCCTGTTTTTATCGCAATAGTGGCGAATTAGCATAAAGCATTCACAGCTCATTTTGATGCAAAGACAGAGCGAGAGAGAAGCAAGACATAGAGAGGTGAGAGAACGAGAGAACGAGAGAGAGAGAGAGAGAGAGAGAGAGAGAGAGAGAGAGAGAGAGAGAGAGCATTTCAGTCAGCTATACTCAATAACAGCCTCAACCAGAAAATAGAGTGGAGGCCATTTACTATTCCAAAGCAGTTCTGCTCACTTTGATTTGATTCACCGAACAAATGCACCTCGGCTTCCCTGCAGAAACTCAGCCACTGATATGAATCAATGAAACGTAGACATTATAGCCAAAGGTCACTCCTGGATGTCATTTTGCCAGCAGCTATTACATTCTAGATGAGCTTAGTCTTGAGTGATTGACATTTCCATGACGATGCTTGAAACTGTATGATGTACACCACTGGCTCTGCAAATTCACTCGGGGTTCTCCTTTTGCTTCCGACAGAATTTATTCAATTGTCCCCAAGCCAGGAGGAGCAAGAACAAATGCTCTCCCTTTGAAAGTGGACATTTAAGGCTGATGCTGTCCTGGCCATGTCCCCTGCTCTTTAGCATTCATCTGTGTTCTTCACCTTTGCGTAGCTTTTGATAACTTTTGATAACTATGGATTTCTATCTAACTAATTTCTATTTACATTTGCATTTATGGCATTTGGCAGATGCCCTTATCCAGAGAGACTTACAACTGAGCAGGGTAAAGGTCCTTGCTCAAGGTGGGATTTGAACTTGTGACCTTCCGATCCAAAATCCAATGCCTTAACCACTGAGCTACCACCTACTTGGTCATTGTTATGGCTACTGATAATGAGTCAAATAATTTATTCAATCATTTTTTTTATCATTTATCATGTTTAGTTTGTAGTGTTAAAATCTGAAACTAAAATGGATTTACATGTAATTGTGAGTTTGATACATGTATCGAGGTATTTATTGAGATTTTCAGATACAGTATATTTATTTATATATATTTTGTATTCAGATACAGTGAGGAAAAATAAGTATCCAGGCACTTCAATATATTAATTATTGAACACCATACCCATGGTGCAGCATAGTGGTTGTAACATCATGCCTTAGAGCTGCTTTTCATCAGACCAAACTGGGGCTTTTATAAAGGAAGAGGGAATCGTAAATAGCTAGAACTACCAGTCGATTTCAGTGCAAACCTTCAGGTCTCTGCTGGTAGGCTGAAGATGAAGTTTGGGCCAAATTACAATCGCCCAAAAGATAGATCCATTCCAACAAAGGAATGTATTAACCAAAGATGTTTTTTACATTGTTTACAATTTACAATGTTTTTTAATTGGAATAGCCAGAGTGCAGACCTGAATCCAACCCGATGCCCCGAAGCGAGCTGTGTACAAAGGAAATGTTCTTATAATTCAATGGTTTTAGATGTTTTTTGCAAGAAAGAGTGGGGGGAAATCTTGTCAAGTTATGATGTTCCACTGAATGGCGTTAGCAGCATTAACTACTTCAGCAATTAGAGCTACAGGAGAAGCTCTAATTGTTGAAGGAATACTGTTCCTTCCTTGGACCACTTTTGATAGACACAGTGACCACTGCAGACCGGGAACAGCCCACAAGAGCTGCAGTTTTGGAGATGCTCTGACCCAGACGTCTAGCCAACACAATTTGGTCCTTGTCAAACTCACTCAAATCCTTATGCTTGCCCATTTTTCCTGCTTCTAACACAACAACTTTG
This sequence comes from Silurus glanis, assembly GCA_014706435.1. Classification (NCBI taxonomy): domain Eukaryota; kingdom Metazoa; phylum Chordata; class Actinopteri; order Siluriformes; family Siluridae; genus Silurus; species Silurus glanis. Next base: position 3,888,445 of record JAAIIK010000052.1, on the reverse strand, counting down.
ATAAAGGACAAAATGTTCACTTGCTGCCCACTAACAGGTGTCCTGATGAAGAGAGAATCAGTGTTATTCACTTCAACAGTCATAATGTTATAATATTACGGCTGATTTGTGTACATTTCACAGTGCAATTATTCAGACATGCTCGTTTTTATTTTTTTATTTTTTTATATAAGCATTTTTTAGGTTTTGCACGGGGTGTAGGAATGTCGATAATTTCTTTATATTTCATTATTTATCGATTTCTAATAACTGTTATTCCTGCTGCTTTCAGGTCATCTTGCAACTTTTCTCTCCCAACATGCATTTTTCCATAGTGAACTTGTCCAGGGACGATTAATGGTAGATTCCATGAAACTTTTAAAGTGTATTTAATTTTGAACTGATTGTATTGTTATGTCCTTGCTCTGCTTCTCTGTATTTTTTTCATTTTTTCTATTCAATTATAATTTCTGTCAAAACCTTCAGAAGTTCCTTCACCTTCACTATGATTGTTACTATGTGAAATCTTCCTATTCAATGGTAGCATGATTTACGATGACACAACAATTTTTTTTTAAAGGGTACGACATTTCATTGTTGAATTTGATTTATTTATTTATTTTCTTTAACCAAGCCATTATAGATACCATTACAATTTTTATAATAATGTATTTTACACCATTTTACATTTAACATTTAACATTATTTTATTTGTTATTCATATAGCATTTAACTTTCTATAACTGTCAGGCGTGAACGGAGGCGGAAGCCAAAGTGAAAGCAAATCGCGTTTTATTAAACCAAAAAAGGCAGAGCCAACATAAAGCACCCGCAGCGCGGGATAAACCGGCAAACGGCAGTCCGTAAATAATATCCACGGTGCAGGAGGGAGGAAGCGCGGCGCGGAGGCAGCGACGGGAAAGCGTCGGTAGTCCGAGGTGCGCTGGGGATGATGCACGCTACCGTGGAGAGAGCGCGGAGTCCGGGAAGAGACGGAGCGTAGCGGGAGAAGCATACGCGGAGAGAAGCATCACCGTGAACCTGCACAGACACACACGAACATGCACGCACGAACATACAATAACGGACAGCAAGCGTATATGAGTGTGAGGCTTTTATAGGTGGTGTGATGGGTGCATGAAATTAGTCCCAGGTGATCGGGATGAGCCCGATTGCAATGAGCCTCGTGCGGGCGGGGCACGCCCGAGAGCAAGAGCGAGGTGCGTCGGGGAATCCCGGGGTATGACAGCCTCCGAAGGGGGCATGGCAGGGGGATTCCTGACACCACCCCCCCCCCGAAGGGGTGGCACCGGACGCCCCCAACCCACAGAACGCCCGGAGGGCCGGGGCACTCGGAGGAGGGCCTTCCTGCTCGTCCAGGGCCGGAAGGGACCCGGCTGGAACCGCCCTGGAGCCGGGGAAAGCCGGGAAGGACCCGAAGCTGAGGGACCACCCCCGTGGACAGCCGGAAGTCGACCACGGACACCGCAGGACCCAGAACCGGAACACAGCCCGACGCGGCGGCCAGGAACGGAGCACAGCCCTTGGCTTCGACCGGAAGCGGGGAGACTTCACCCACGGAGGCCAGGGGCCGAACAGAGCCCACCGCAGAGGCCAGGAGCAGGACGACGCCCTCCGTGGAGCCCGGAGGCGGAGCGATGCTCTCGGCGGAGGCCGGAAGGGGGAGGACGTCCACCACGGAGACCGGGGACTGCCCGATGACACCCTCAGGGTAGACTGGGGGCGGAGCGACGCCCTCTGTGAAGACCGGAAGCTGCGAGACGTCCTTGCCGGAGGTCTGGACTGGAGTCTGCTTACCCACGGGGGCCTGGAAAAGACAGACAGCCGGAGGCGGGGGCGAGCTGTTTGCGGGGCTTACCGGCTGGTGGACCTCCTGGATGGAGGCCGGAGATGGAGCGACGTCCCCGGTGGTCTTCAGAGGCTGAGCGACCTCCACGGCGGGGAACCGGAACTGGACGGTGCTTACGACCCCGACTGGAGGTTGGAGGACGTCTTTGGGGGAGTCAGGAGGCTGAGCGACGCCCTCGGAGGACCCCTGGAGTTCTATGTCCTCCTTTGCGGAATCCGTCGGCCCGACGTCACCTTCTGTGAGTCCGTGGGGTGAGCCGTCGCCGTGGGAGGAGCTCGGGAGCGAGACGTCGCCATGGGAGGAGCTCTGTGACGTGACTTGGTCTTCTGAGTGATAGCGGGGCGAGCCGTCACCCTTTGGGGGACTGTGGGGCGAGCCGTCGCCTGTGGGTGAAGCCAGGGGCAGCGGTTCGACGTCCCTTTCGCAGTCCCGGAGCTGAGGTGAGTGCTCTGGGGCCTCCTTGGGCGAAGAGGAGGTCTGGGACGTAGCTTCGCCTTCTGAGTGCTCGTGGGGCGAGCCGTCACCTTCTGGGAGACTGTGGGGCGAGCCGTCGCCTTCGGATGAAGCCAGGGGCAGCGGTTCGACATCCCTTTCGCAGTCTCGGAGCTGAGTTGAGAGCTCCGGGGATCCTTTGGGTGAAGCGGAGCTCTGCGAGGTGGCATCGCCTTCAGGGAGACTGTGGGGCGAACCGGCGCCTTCGGTGGAGCCCAGAGGCAAAGGGACGACTTCCCTTTTGCAGTCTCGGAGGTGAGTCGTGTGCTCCGGGATCCCATTGGACGAAGAGGTATTCTCGGGGAGGCGCTGGTGCGGAGCCGGGCTCTTCTTGGGACGCTGGCGCGGACCCGAACTCTTCTTGAGACCCTGGAATGGAGCTGAACTTTCCCAGGAGTCCTGGGACGGAACCGTACTCTCCTCGGGAATCGGGAGCGAAGAGAAGCCTTTGTCAGGGACCGAGAGCGGAGAGGAGCTCTCGGGGACTCTCTGGAGCGGAACCGGGCTCTCGGGGACTCTCTGGAGCGGAACCGGGCTCTCAAGGTCGCTCAGGGACAGAGAGGAGCTCACTGGGTCGCTCAAGGACAGAGAGGAGCTCACTGGGTCGCTCAGGGACAGAGAGGAGCTCACTGGGTCGCTCGGAGGCGGAGAGGGGCTCACGGGGTCGCTCGGAGGCGGAGAGGGGCTCACGGGGTCGCTCGGAGGCGGAGAGGAGCTCTCTGGCGGAACCTGGAGCGAGGCCGAGCTCTCTTGGGGAACCTGGAGCGAGGCCGAGCTCCCTGGAGGGACCTGGAACTGGGCGGAGCTCTCTGGCGAGACCTGGAACTGGGCGGAGCTCTCTGGCGAGACCTGGAACTGGGCGGAGCACTCTGGCGGGACCTGGAACTGGGCGGAGCTCTCAGGCGGGACCTGGAACTG
>JAAIIK010000052.1:3867107-3879042 GCA_014706435.1 Silurus glanis | reverse complement strand
AATAACTGTATTAATTTTCATTCAAGCTCCAAATATATGTGTTGAATATATGTTAAATATATGTGGAATTAAAAAATCCCAACAGACTTCACATTTATTCCCTTTTTCTGACTCTGTGTCATGTTATATGCAAAAAAAACAAAGATTGACATCGTCTTTAGGATGACTAAAGGATATTAGGATGTCTTTATAGCTTGGAAGTGTTCATTCAGCAATTTGAGTGGAATACAAAAAATTATAATGATAAAAAGACTGAAATCATATTCATGAATCAATTTTTTCCAAATGACAGCATGTAATTACTGTGGAACAAAGCTGTCTGTGGGTTACTAAAGATCACTTGGGGCTTTTTTTCAAAAATAAATAAACCTTCAAGCCAGGAGAGCTGCTTTGTTATTTGCTAACTCTATCGTCCCATATTTGAAGCAGCTAATTTTGAGGAAAGAGCTCAGCTGGTGTTTTGGAATAGATCCCCCCTGTAACGCATGTTAATGTGTTTTGTATTGAAATTTGTTCCTGCAATATTGCAAGTAAACAAACGACAGCCACTCAGCCGGAGGAGTGTGTGCTGAGAGAATGCTGATGGGCCTCACCTACCAAGCAATCATTCAGCATTTCTAAATTGCAGATGAAACACGCCCTTCTGTTTTCTGAGGATATTTTCCATTCCTGCATTCATTTCAGGCTACTTAGTAGGTTTGGTTAGTTTTAGCTAGCAATATACAGTACATTCATGTTTGGAAAAGCATAATTATTTCAAAAATTTACCTCAAAATTGTTCTTTCTGGATGTTCTTAAGCCATTAAATGACACGCAACATTTGCTGAATTTTGTATGAGCCATTGTCATTTTGTTTGGTTTTATATGTCATGTGTGAATAATTCATTAACTAATCATTTATTTACTATTTGTTTGATAATCAAGGTCAAAACAAGGGCAAGCACAGCAGAGTTAGTGAAACACAACTCGCTAGTGAAACTGGAGCACTGGGAAAACAGATTCAAGGCAAATAAACTTAAAAGAGAAAAACAAGGAACATTTTATTACAGTAGCAATGAAACACAGTAAAACATATTCGTCGTATTGTAGTAGAACCAAAACAGGAAAAGCTCATGACCATGATCATGAACTCCACTTGTTTCATTTATTGAAATGAACAAATGAATAATTATCTTTAAACAAATCCAAAAAAACAAAAACAAATCTAAATGTTGCAGAACTGTCAATTCATTGAAGAGGGTAAAGATGCAGCATGTGAAAACAGTAATTAGATGCAGGTCTGATTTCATTTTGTGTTGAATTTGACCTTCTGACCTTCATAGTTTGAATCCGTAGAAAACAAGAAGGTGGGACTGTGGGCTTGTTCTAATATACATATACTACATTATTACCAGAAATAAGATTCAAGACCTGAAATTGTAATTAGAAATCCAGACTTGTTTTAACTAGCAAAGAAATGATCTAATATTGTATTCTAGCAAGGAAAGATTTTAATATTCCTCCTCATTGAGGTGCATGAGATGGATCTACCCTGAACTACAAAATATGCTGAGAAAAGAAGTCAAAGAAATTCTGCATTGGTTGATGTAGAGATATCAGTTCTTTTTTCCAGCCTGGACTGAGAATGATTAAACGATAAAAGATATCCAGAGTAATAAAATAATAATTTGTTTTGAAACTGTGCGATATTCTGTTTTTGTTGTGTTTATTGATTAGTTATTTGTTTAACTACATTTGTTTGATTTTATTGAATAATATATTAAACACCCCCGGGCCAAAAAATGGGTCAAAACACATGGCAAATATTATGTACAACAAATAAAGAAATGCTGTTTTTGTTGTGTTGATGGATAAATTATTCAAGAATTTTAAACCTCATCCAGGATTAAGTTTTTGTTAGTGCTAAAACATGTAACAGTGCTATAAAATACACTGACTGGCAGCACCATAAAACTTCAAACCAGGATTGTGTGTTAGTTGTATTTGAAGTGCTCAAACAAATTGGATCTGATAAGATAGTGAAATAGGTGTATTGATTAGTTATTTGTTGAAATATCTATTTGTTTTATTTTATAATGTATTATATACCCTTGGGGCAAAAAATGGACCAAAGCACAAAATTGAAAATATTATGTACAGCAAATCAGTAGCAACAAAAAAGCAATGCTAATTTCCAAACCAAATGTGTTGTAAAATCAATAAAAGACATTTTAAGCTTTGCCCTTTTTTGGCCTATTATTTACTGTATAGTGTGATTATTTTATATTGCATAGTTCTATTGTTTGTGTAATTCCATTGTACTGCATGCATATTTGTAAAAGAAATTGTAGATATCAGATTTATATTTAGTGAATGTATTGCAGGCCATCATTTAAAAAGTTCCTTACATTAGAAGCCATTCCCATAAAAGAAGATTTTTACACACAAAAAAACTGTGCTCCAGTCCCACGAAAGCCTGGTTTTATATAGTAAGATTTTTCTTAACAAATTTTCTACTCATCACAAAACTCGAACCAGGAACTGACTAGTTGAGTCAATCACATTCTTCGACATGCAGTGCCTAGAGAGGAGAGCTTGCAAACCTGGTGTGTATGAGGTCATAGTTCGGCTGAACCTCCATCATCGTATTCAAAAGGACACGGGATCATTTCTCTGCACTGCTACTGAACTCTCTGAGAGAACAACCCCGAGTCTGAAAACAACCGAAATGTATTTTTCAGTGAAACACTCATAAGCCTACAAATCTGAAAGCCAGCATAATGACATAATGGCCATCTTTATTTAATGGTATCGCATTATCAAAATGACAACTTCTTTGCACTCATTCAAACCTATATTGCTCACAAACACAATTATTTCTTACAGAGGTCAGTTGTTTTGACCGGCTGAACCGTTTCCTCCAGGCAAAGGAGAAAGAGAGCATTTCAAAAAAGAAAGCAAACAAGCTTTGTCTGGAAGAATCTAATGAGTCAGATGAATGTCAGACTGCCCCAGACTGAGATGACCTTTAGCTTAGCCGCAAGATCGGTTATAGCTCAGCAGCGCATGGGACATTACGTCCCTAAACTCGACCGTCAATCACTCCATCTCTTTGTTCCTCTGCCTCCTCGATCATTGCACCACTGAGCCTGTCTCTGTCTTGTGCTCATGCATAATTTCAAACAATGGCAGTGTGCAGCTCCGTGATGATGGATGCAGGTCAGGAGCGTACCGAGCTCTGCCATTCACTAACGGTGTCTGCTAAGGCTGCATCTGGAGGATCAGAACATCGGATTGAGTTCATATATTGATAGTCATGTTTCTGGAATGCACATATACACTAAGGCCTAATTTAAAAAATCTATTTCTTTTATAATCAAATATATATTTTTACTTTTAATGACATATTTTATGGAATAAAGGTTTATAGTCTCCTTTTAATGCTGATCTGATATGCATTGCCACTATTATTTAAGAAATATACCATTTGTGCATTTATTTGAACATAATCAACATCACCCAACTGCATGGTGGTCATTTTTTTCTCTGAAGTATTTTGTTACTTATACACTTTTTGGACAAATGTTTTGGGACATATGGGTCATAGGTGCACCTTCCCCAGTGGGTGGCCTGCTGTAGAGCACTAACCCCAACTCTATTAAACATCTTTAGGATGAATTGGAATGCTGTCTGCACCCCAGGCCTCCTCACCTCACCTACATCAGTACCTTATCAGTACACACAAACACAAATTTAGTGGAACATCTTCCCATAAGAGTGGAGGTTATTATAACAGCAAATGAGAAGTAAATGTAGAATGAGATGTTCAAAAAGCACATACAAATCTTATATCTGAGTGTCCACAACCCTTTGTCCACATAGTGTAGTCCCTTTAATATCCAATAATAATCACAGGGATGAATCTAATCTCAATCATTGAAAATGTTCAGAAAGCAAAAGAAATTTTATGGTCAAGTGTCCACGAAACTTTGTCCAACTAGTGTAAACGCCACACCGATTTGACAATGATTCATTACTTTTAATATTTTTTATCTATTTATAATTACATTATATGGTAAAACATGGACGAAACAAGTTCCTGTTGTTTTTTAACAGCTATGAATCTTTGCTTCTCCTTCACTCTTCTGTTCTGAATTTCATAAGACAAAAATATGAAGACAAAAAAAAAAAATAAGGTTGTCATGTTAATCGAAAATTGCTAAAGCCTCTGAAAACCTGAAAACTTGAAGTTGGAATACATTTGATCTGATACTTCAATAAATTCTCAATAAATATGAATCATTAATAGAACTGAAAGCTGATGTGGACACAGAACACAGATAATGGGAATGATATGATATAGGAGCAGATCAAGACAAATCTTATTGTATTAAAGCAGATAAAAGGAAGCAAAAAAAAAAAAGCCTAATAATGAGAAATTATTGAGAAGTATTTGAAAAACTAAAGAGAAATATGTTGGTACAGTAATGCATGTGGCGAATTATGCCTTTGAGTTTTTCGATGTGAATTACTGGCGTAGATTCTAGAATTCTAGAAAAAGATTTTTTTTTCATTTAGTTTCTTGAAAAAATGACGATCTTCTTACGATCTTCTCAAATGACTCACTATGTTCTTATTTTCTCTTTCTGGTCACATTTTCAAATTCGATTGAATGACAGTAATGTGACATTTCAATCTCTTTTTATGAATAAAGTCCTGAGAGAAGGTATGAATGCAAACTCCACCCCCTAACCATAACCTTTCGAACATTTAGAACTGAAACTACGTTTTCCATCACCTCGGTTGAACCATGTCATATATCTGTTTGGATACTTGAATCACATTCCCACCTTATAAGCATATTTACAGTAGACTCAATGTTTACTCACAGACTTTTTGACTCATGTATGTTTCTACATGGTGGTTTTATTGTTCAGGGTCCTCATCTTCATGCTAAATGGATGGTTTCCTTGTTAGTTTGATTATTGTATGTGTGCACTTTATTATTCTTTATGCATCTACTTTCTGCATTGTTACATAACAAATTCGATGCAAAGATTTGGGTTGTTTCCACAAGAACAAAAAACTAGCAACCAATATATAATTCACATATATTCTAACAAAAAAATCAGTGGTATTCCCCAATTTGCTCCATCTACATGAAGTAAAAAGTTAGCATTACTGATAATCTATCAACACTACATTTAAAACCAACTGACCAGAAACATTTGCAAGCTTTTTGTAAGTGCTAATACTCTGAAGTACACTTAAAACATTAGTTTTGCACATATTAAAGTGGAAGCAATATTTTAAAGCCAATGAGGCTGATTTGAATTAATACCCATAATGCAAGCATGTCGATGTCCTTGCATTTACACCAACCTGACTAGAATTGCTGCTTCCTGTTTAATCTTGTTTATCTCTTGCTTTTTTTTTGTTCTCGGTCTCTCTCTCTCTCTCTCTCTCTCTCTCTCTCTCTCTCTCTCTCTCCCACACCTTGTAAGCTTTAGTCATCTTTTCTGTGTACAACTCTGAGCGTTATTTTCTGTTTCACTGGTTTTGACCTTCTTGCTCTTTCATATTTTTTATTCCATTTCCTTTTTTTTTTTTCTTTTATTGCTCTGTTTGCCAAATCGTTTAACCTTCTGCCTGTTCTGACCATTATTCCGCCTGTCGATTTGGATTTTAATAGAGATTAAACTCACACATATCCACCTGCTTCCAATTCATGGCCGGAGAAACAAAGCACATGCAGGACACCAGGAATCCAGGCATAGGATTAAAGGGAGTCTTTTTACATCATGAGTTTACGTCGCATTCTATTGCAAAATGTGATTGCTTTTAGTACCGCCATTATTTCAGAACATTTATCAGAAATGTGTGACATGCTGTTTTAGGGGTGAGGATAGATGATTTGTCATCGTCAACCTCAAACATGTAGTTTTCATGAGGTTATAGTTCCAGCAGCATGTGATTGATTTTTTTATTGGAAAAAATGACAAAGTGGTAATTCATTACCCTGGAGTTATATGTCTTACATATACATGTTAAGCATTATGAGAGAACAAAAAGGATTATGGCAGGTGAACCATCAGAAAGACAAAAGTTGGCAGTGTAAACAGAGTGCACTGTATATTTTCTGCCAGTACCCCTAAAAAAAAAGAGCATCTAGCATAGAACAGAAATTAGCTAGCGTGAAGCAAAAGTGCAACTGCACCACTTTCGCCGAGAAAGTGAGACATTTTTTTTATGCTTGCAAACGCACAACAATGAACGGATTTTTTTGGGGAATTCAACTGTTTCTGCTGATCCACTGGGTATGGCTTTTAAGACATGTGCCCACAAAAACAAAAACGCTTTACACATTTGGAAGTGCAAGCAGAGACGGCCTTTGTTAACTCGACTTCCCCAGATACTGCAGTGATTTATTTTCCAGCCTTTCGCAATTGATCCAGTTCACTGACTCTAAGAAATAAAACAGGGGAATTAAGGAATAGGGAAAAGGCATGTCATGAGACATGAGCTGAAAGAATGCAAGTGAGATTTTGGGTAGTGAAGGATGTGGAAAGAGCATAATGACAAGTATAGATGGGTATATAATTTAAAATGATGGATTTCTTTTTCTTTGTGTAAGATATGGAAAATAGAAACTTAAAAATGGCGGAAATACAAGCCTTTTATTGAGGGCTGTATACTTATTTTCATATGTACATGCATTAAGAAACGTAATAAATACAAATTGTTGTATTTTTGTTGGTATTTTTAGAAAAGGTATGTTCAGGACAGTGTACAAGTCCACCAGGCTTTCACAATTATTAAAACACTATTATTTAACTTGTTCATGGGTCCATTTAAACACTCAATTTATTTAACTAATTTGCAGTTATTCATTCCAAGGATTTTGTCCATCTCAAGGCAATCCACATTGGGCCTGGTCCATCTTGAAATTCTATTGGACCTTTACTTTGCATCATTCCAGTAGTGAACCAACAAGATGGCTCCATGTTGCCACATCCAGCTGAGCTCGATTGTTAATGCATGTCAAGCGTCCTTGTTAGGCATAGGACAAGCCTGTGGTTCAGGATGCCCACTTTATCTCACAGCTGGCTTGGGAACATCTGGTGATCTGCCAGCCAGAGCTGGAACTCGTGACTGGGAATAGAGGGATCAGGATTGACCTTCTCAGCTAGTTAGCACCATGACCTCTAGCAGGAAAAACCAAAAGAAAATGAATGAAAGTTTGCAGATATTCCAATTCACATTAACACATTACACATAATAACATCATTAAGTGCTTAGTTTTACATATCAGCTGGAAGTTTAATATCAGTTATTGTGGTTTCTTTTTAAATCAATTATATTTAATACCTACTGCTATTCAGGTGTCACATTATATATTTCAAGTGCTATTCATCCACTTATAAATGTGCTCCTGGTTAGGTCTTTGGTTCAGTCTCCAACTTTTTTTTTTTTAAATTGGACTGTTTTCCTATTGTGTGAAACCTGTTTTGTTTTCTCTAGTAGTGTTCAATGTCACTCTGCGGCTTATCTTGATCGTTTCCCTTTTAAATGACTTTTTGACTTCAAACTAACTACACAGAAAACTTTTCATCAGTTTTTGTGTAGGCAGGAATCATATAAAAGTTAGACTTTAAAAGATAAAGATACATATGAGTACTTAAACAAGCCAAAACTAAAATAGTTACAGCTTGATATGAATATAAATCATCCATTTAAGTGTATTTACATAAGATGTGCTACTGTAATCTATATGTAACACAAATGTGACTCTAAATAACATGTGCTACTGTAATCTATATATAGCACATGTGTATCTACTGTACATAAAATGTGATTCTGTAATCTATATTTAACACATAGGTGTGTATACATGAAATGTGCTACTGTTACCTATATGTAATACATGTGTGTATCTATATAACATGTTCAACTGTAATCTATTTATTACCCATATGTGTATTTACATGACATGTGCTACTGTAATCTATATGTAACATATTTGTGCATTTAAATAAGATGTACTACTGTAATCTATATATAACACGTGTATTTACATAAGATGTGCTACTGTAACCTTAATATAAAACACATGTATCTACTTGTGATGTGCTACTGTAATCTATACATAACACACATGCATCTACATAAGATGTATTACTGTAATCTATATATAACATGTGTATGTACATAAGATGTTATACTGTCATTTATATATAACACATGCATCTTCATAACATTCTATTTTAATCTATATATAACGTGTCATAGTCCACGGAGACTCCTGTCTGACCTCGTCCGTCAACCTGTCCATCACCAATGCAAACAAGAAAGGGCTCAGAGCCGATTCTTGATGCAATCCAACCCCCACCTTGAACCAGTCTGTCGTTCCTACTGCACACTTCACTGCTGTCACACTGTCCTCATACAATGTCATACTGTACATGAAAAAAGGATTTTGTATTCCTGAAAGTCTTTCAATGCATTTAATCTATAGTGTCAAAGAAAGTGTACTGAAGGGAAGACTTGTAAATCATTTCAGTGCATTCTGCAAGTATATGTAATAAATATCTAAAGAATTTGTTAGTCTCAGCAAATCTTTATCCTTTTCTTACTCAGGGAAACAGTATAATTTGCACAATAATTACAGACACATTTTGGGTATTTGTTGTATAGAAAACCCAATAGGGTCCTAAAAATCTTTTTGGACAGATACAGTAGCTGATGATTAGTGTACTATGTGTATTAGGTAGCATAATACATTCTACAAAATAGTTCTTTATTATTATTCTTTTTATTTGAATATGTAGTAAGCAACAAGAATTTCCACTTGGATCAGATCAACTAAAGCCACAGACACACATATACAGGTATTTTTAATAACAGTGCTGGCCTTATGACATACAATCACTGGGCTGGCTTGCTCATGTGAGTGGTTTCAACATTTTCCTATGAACAGAGATATTTCTGGAAATGCTTTGCCTGTGGATGAGAATATTTTTGTGGATGGGACTCTGATAGTCGCACAGAAATTTATACCCTGGTGCTCTTTTGATTATCCGTACGATCATCATGCTACTCTTCAGAATATCTTCATAACAGTAGTAGATGGAAAAAGTGGTTTTTCTCAACCTGATATACAAGTAGGTACTGACTGTGAGCCTCAAGCACAAATAAAACCTTTCTGTGTTAAGTGTGTTTGCTGCCACTGCAGGTTTTCAACACATGTACCAGACAGCTGTCTGACTTAATATCTTAAAATAATCTGGAAACCTGGATTTATATTCAATCCTGTGCCAATATGGTATATGAAATTTCCAAATACCACATGAACTGAATGCACTCTTATTTCTGTAGTCTGATGCACATCACAGTTTTTAATCAAATGTCAAAGGGCTCTGTCAGCTAGCTATTTAATGACTGTCATACAAGTGAGCATATTTAATGCCTGTCTCTGTAAATTTATGATAACTGTCTAATTAAAACAAAAAGATTTGTACTTAATGCATTAACAAAATTAGACTACTCAAGTCAGAATTGGTTAGTTTACAGTTCACTGCTCTTTTGTCATTTTTGAGTGTGTCAAGATGGAACAAACAAGCCATTAATTAAAGTTAGTTTGCCTTTTGCATTGAACAGGCATTTAATGACAACGGTCCCAAAGCTACTTGATGCTAAATTAAAGCCTGGGAAATGTGCTGGAAACTGTCCAAAACATGAGACGAATGAAAAATAAGTGTAGAGTGTAGGCTTGAATGTGTGCTCTGTTGATAAGGTATATGTAAATGAAAACCATTGCACAGGCTCTCTTTATAGGCTCTTTGTATTAGAAGTCCAAATGTGGGGTGAATATCTAATGTAAAAGCAGGTTTAAAATATTCCAAAAAAATACCAATTCTATTCTACCATCCAAAAACGAGGGTCGGGCAAAGTAAATCATTCATGTGCATGAGTATAAGTACAAATGTGCTGCTTTAATATTACTTGAGTAAAAAAAAAAACTACTACTTTACATTTCTGCTGTAGGAAAAGAGCAACAGTTCTAGTTTTTGAATGGACTTAAGTCTCAATAGTAAAATTATTGATCTATGAAAGCAAAATTCTATTCATTTAGGCAATTTAGTGTTTCATTTTCCCTCACATGATACATTTTTAAGGAGAGCGTTTACTACAGTTATAGACAAATAGTGAGAAAACCATTACTCCAAACACACCTTTACCAGAACATTGTGGTTACATGACAGGTTTTTATTTAACACATATGTATTTGCTTTAAAGCAGCAAGATTTCAAAAAGACATGTTTTTTCTGAACTGCTGTGGAGTTAAAACTAAGATATTAGCAGTATTGATTTACTGTCGTCTGAGAATAACTCATCATACAGCCATTATTGTCAAAATACCTGGCAACAAAAGAGAGTACACTCTAAGTGATAAGTGATAACAACTGTACATCACTTAACCACGCAAAGCCACTTGTCCTATTCATCATGTTTATGTTTTTGTCTGCTTGACAGGACCATACAACTTTGTGTATGTTGTATTAGAGGGCTTACAATTTGATGCTTTGAGTACTATTCTTTTCATACTGACCACTGTTTAACCGTCAACATGGTACCTCTAGGCAAAGAACTCTGAGGATTTGAGAATTAGTATTGTTGCTCTCCACAAAGATGGCTGAGGCTATAAGAAGATCGGTAACACCCTGAAACAGAGTTACAGTACAGTGGCCAGGGTCATAAAGAGGTTTTCCAAGACGGGTTTCACTTGTAACAGGCCTCACAAAGGACAATCAGAGAAGTTAAAGAAAGAATGGTCTTGCCTACGGTTAAGCATGGTGGTGGTAGCATCATGGTCTGGGGCTGCATGAGTGCTGCTGGTACTGGGGAGCTGTGTTTAATTGAGGGAAACATGGATTCCAACATGTACATTCTGAAGCAGAATAAGATGACATGTGTCTAACATCCAGCAGCTCCATAATGCTGTTATGGTGGAGTGGCAGAGGATTCCAGCAACAACCTGTTCAGCTCTGGTGAATTCCATGCACAGTAACTCTTAAATTCTGTAAAGCTGCTTTGAGACAATGTCCGCTGTGAAAAGCACTATAGAAATAAACTTGACTTAACTTGACACGAGGATTAAGGCAGTGCTGGATATAACCATAAAGACTGTATAAGACTGTAGAAAGAACATTACTTATAATCTTACACATTTAAGTGCTTATGTTAGTTCTCACTCTCCAGTGTTCTGTATTGTTGAAAGATTTATGATCAAACTCTTGATATCACCCAAATGAGGATGGGTTCCCCTTTTGAGTCTGGTTCCTCTCAAGGTTTCTTCCTCATAACATCTAAGGGAGTTTTTCCTTGCCACAGTCGCCACGGCTGCTCATCAGGGATAAATGCACACCATTCACTTTAACTGTTGATTTCTGTAAAGCTGCTTTGAGACAATGTCTGTTGTGAAAAGCGCTATAGAAATAAACTTGACTTGACATGACTTGGATAACAATGGTGCTCACACAAAATATTGACTCTTAGGACATTTTCGCAAGTGAACATGTCCAAAGTGTCAATATTTTAGGGATGGACCACTGAGCTGCCACTTCTAACATATTTCTGTTGTGCTGAATTTTTCAAGCCAGTAAATACTGACTCTTTCATTTTATACAAATTTTTCTCTATCCCTAATTCTACATGAACAGTACCTAAACTTATTTTTAAACAAACACTAGCCATAATTCTAATCAAACTCTAACCTAAGACCAATCCTATTTCAATAATAGCCCAAGCCTATCTTACTTTTTGCTAAATCCTAAACTAGCTCAACCCTAACTTAATTCTAATTTTATCCTAATCCTAGAAAAATCCTACCCATAATTTAATTCACACCTTAACTCACTCCTAACCCTATCCCAACCCTAACTCAATCCTAAACCTA
>JAAIIK010000052.1:3853027-3863860 GCA_014706435.1 Silurus glanis | reverse complement strand
TATATATATATATATATATATAAAAATAAAAAATAGGCCAAGTTCAAAATGACAAAATGTTGAGCTGTTGAGGGTCTTACCAACCAATCATTGGTCAAGAAATGGAACAAACAGTAACTTAATTGGGGGGAGATTTTCACTTTGATTGTGTAAGCCTTGTGAGTAATCTTACACACTGACATTTAGAAAAAGAAGAGTCAGTGTTGCTCATTCTGTGTTGATACTTTTAAATATTTGGATCTCCTTGATTCATTCCAATACCCAATCTCTGGATGGAGTTCTCTTTAATTAGAGACTCTGTGCAGCTGGGGATGGTGCCACATCAACAAACTAAAGATCCGTTACATTACTGAACAACTCCAGAATATTGGGAATGAATTTGGACTGTAATTGATATCAACAGTCTACTACAATGGCTCAGGATGTATTTAATCACCTATCACTGCACACCTTAACAATGATGGACCTGTAATGAATGGACCTTCAGTGTCACCCAGATGAGGATGGATTCCCTTCTGAGTCTGGTTCCTCTCAAGGTTTCTTCCTCATGCCACTCAGAGAGTTTTTCCTTGCTGTATTCGCCACTGGCTCGTTCATTAGGGACAAACTTACAAATAATAGAAACAAACTTGTAGATTATTTTATCATTGTTCTACCTCTGTAAAGCAGCTTCCAGACAATGTCTAATGTTAAAAACACTATACAAATGAATTGAACTAAAATATTTGTGATATAATGGAATGGACTCAAACAAAAAAATGTGAATATCTTTTCATTCAAAAAGATTAAATAAGTACATTTCCCTGTTTTTAACTTTTCCAAAGGCAAAATGACAAGAGCTAATGGTGGCACAGGATGTCTCATGAGTGCATTTGTTTTATTCTTGCTCATTTTCTGATCAATGATTTCTAAAGACAATTAAATGCTTAATAATTTGGGGCTTGGCCATTTTTTTCTTTGCCCAGGAGTGTAGACTCATTTATGAAGTACTGCAAATGGGTTTTATGTGAACAGTTTTTTTTCTATGACACCGGATTGACGAGTACAAAATGTACCAGACTTCATCTGAATCCAAATAGGTCTATTTTTATTAACTCCATTCTTCCGAATGAATCAAAGTGAGTCCTCATCCTAGGATTCATTGAAGTGGATTTTCTCACATAGAATGAGTTTACCATAGCACATGTGGCATCCAAACTCCCGTTGGATCCATAGACCCGGCTACACACCAGCTGTTCTTACTAACACAGTTCAAGCTCAAAGCCCTGATCTTAATTACTTTCCATGTTATTCTGCGCTTTTTTCTTCTCTGACTCCCACATGAAAGCAATAAACTAATTAATAACCCATGTGCTGTGACTATACACCAATGCAAAAAAGCAAATAAATAAATAATCTTGTTTTTAATCTAGAATGTAACCGTAAGTTCATTCTCACTGGCTTTATATTCATGTGCTTCGGCTTTGTATTCAATTTCATTCTCAGGGAAGCTGAAAAAAGTGCGGCTAGTTCAAGCGTCACTGATTTATCCCATAAAATTTTAGATAATCTTTATCCTTTGTGAATTGGGACTTAGTATTATATATTAATGCCGTTCCCTATCTGGCCCTTCTATTTGGGAGAAATCTCGCTTGACCTGTTAATTGCCCATGACTGCACTGCTTTGCCAGAGCTCATGTCCACTGAGAGTAATTGAGGAATTCTTTGTTATTTAAGGTCCATTTTATTTAAGAAAAACCCCTCAGTGAGGAAGGCGCAATGTGCAATTTTTGTCTTTATGAAGACATCATTTATCGTGACAGCTATTCCATTGGTCTAATGTGAAAGAGCGTGTCGTTATGGCTGAGAGAATATCAGGATTAATGAGCAATAGTTTCGCCTGAAAAACTTAGACATCCATGTAGGAACGTGCAGATATGGATGAAGGATGTTAAACGTAAAAGTGGCTTGTCATGGTGCCTTCCATCACCCAGGGGGAAGCACATCAACCGTTTTTTTTTTTTTTTTTTTCAGCAAGAAGACATTCTGTACGCAAAGAACAAAATTGACAAATACACATCACGCTATGTACGTTGCATCCCTATTGGTGACATTTGAGCTAAAAGAAAGGCTTATAATATTGTATGAAGGGCCGTTTATTGCTTTCTCAGATGGTAAATGAATGATAACCCAGTGCTGGCTCATTTCTGTAAAGCTGCTTTGAGACAATGTCTGTTGTGAAAAGCGCTATAGAAATAAACTTGAATTGACTTGACTTGACTTGCCTAACGCTAACATGTGGCCCACATAATCCTGTGGAATGTTCGCAATTAAGTCATCTGAATCTTGCTTCTCCAACAAACAGAAGCCTGATAAGACCATTGATGAAACTGTATCCCAGGGATGGCATGCACTGGAAATTACAGTTCGGCCACTTACAGAACAATAAAATTGTAATACCATACAAGCATTAGATATGACTGGGCCAATGTTGTAAAAAATGTTAATCTTCCCAATTTCAGTCAGATTACAATACACATTTTTAGCCCATTATTGTCTGCTATGTACGAAGAGAGATCACATAACCTAAATCTTCAACTTCAGGCAAGCAAAAATATGTTTTACAAAGTATCATATATAAATATACAGAAATATTTGTAATGAGTGCAAGTAGTGCAGTTGATGCTGAAGGCAACCACTAACCCTTGCTCTAACCTTGCTCTTGAATTCGAGTGAGCTCGGGTGAAACTGTAAGCCCGAAGATCAATTTAAAAATACATTTATTCATCTTTTTCGAGTACTTCCGCATGCAATGGTGAATGCAGTTTTGTAGTTTGGGTTGCCAGGTATTGATTTTATACTCATGGTGTTGTGAAACAGGTTATTTAATAGAAAGGACATGTAATGGCTCAATAATCTCACTGTTGATTGCTTCAATTGATGTTTTTAAACGAAACCTATTTCTCCAACTATCTGAGATAACATTGAATCACCCAGATTTTCTACTTCACACTAAAATACTTAGATCTCTACCCAGCTTCTTGCTATTAGACCAGTCTGCAGCATGGATGAATGGATGGATGGATGGACAAATGATAGACAAATGTGTTGACAGAATCATTGTTTTGGTTGCTTTTTAAACCAGGCTACTGTATTAGATCCATTTTCAAGACAGTTTTGCAAAACATTTATCTCAGCACCTGTCAAGGTGGAATCTAGAGCAGATTTTCTTAATCTATTCTACCTCATATATCCTACCAGTAAAGTATCAGACAGTTCTCTGTCAGGCTTTTTTTTACGATGCAAATACAATAAAGTTATACATTAAAAATGAATATACATTTATACATTATGTTGTAAAACATAATGAAGAAAAACATTGCCACACCATCAATTTACATCAATTTATCTTTTCATCGAACAACAGCAGTGGACTGCCTGTTTTTTTAAATAAAAACACTGACTTTATGGCAAAAGGGAATGTAATTCCTTTTCACATTACACTTTGCTTTAATCAGCGTGTTACAGTTATACCATATTGAAATGCAATCACTGTATAATTGCAGACCTACTTTGGTTTATGGTGCTAATCTTAGAGTAAGAGATAAGACCCTGAACGTATTATTTTCCAGCAGAAATTTTCATCCAATCAATTCGGTTAAATCCTAAACAATTCTGTTTGTTAATATTTGTGCTCCAGCACAAATCACTGCACACATTCATGTTTAGTGATAACAAAACTATGCAGTAATGGCTTATGCCACTTCTCAATGACTCTGACATGTTCGTAAAAGCATTTCTTCCACAAAATTTCTCAAGTTACTTTAATACAGGTATCACAAAGCGAGACATTTTGAAGCAATTTCTAATTTAAAATTTTCTTTGAATGCATCGCCGGATTTCATTTATTCAAAGAGATCTATATAGCTAAGACTGACTCACACATCAAACCCAGTACAATCTGGCTGATTTTTTTCCCACCAGGTTTTGTCAGTATAAGATTGAGTGAGAGCATATGGAAACTGACAGAAACAGACAGCCAATTCCTCATTGTATAATATTGGGAAGTGCACTATGGGCCTTATAGACACGGCCTCTTCATCTTTAACACAGAGCTCTTGTCCCTGAAAAAAATAAAGATAGCATGGTAAAGAGATATGCTTTTAAATCTTTAATCAAACCAGAGCAGTGGGCTGGCTCGTCTTCAAATCAACATCAGTAAGGTAAATGGTGAATATGAGACAAGTTGCACATTGTTTGGAATATACCGAGGTAAGGAGCCTCACTTAAGAGAAGCCTCACAAAGGTGAAATCCAGAGAAGCTTTCTCGCCTTGGCACCAAGAACGCTTCTGCAAATCATCTAGCTTGAGGGAGCATGACTAGCTTAATTGGGTTTTTGTGCCGTTGTAGAAAATTGCATTAATGACTTCTGTTAATAGAAGCTGGCTAACCTTAGAGTTAGGCGAGGATGTGGCATTATTTCAGTTCAATAACCTCCAGTGTTCCAGGATGATGTTCCACCAGATGTGTGCTAGTGTGCTTGGGGTGGAGATTTTTGCTTAATCAGACACAAACAAGGGTGTTACTAAAGTCAGGTACTGATGTAGAGTGAGGAGGCCTGGGGTGTATTCAGTGTTCCAATTCATTCCAATGCTGTTTAATAGGGTTCAGTAGAGCTCTATAGGAGGCCACTCAAGATCTTTCACTCCAACCCATGTAAATGTCATCCTCATGAACTCGCTTTGTGTACAGGGGCATTGTCATACTGGAACAGGTTTAGGGTCTCACAGTTCAAGTTAAGGGAAAATTTAATGCCACAATATCCGAAGACATCCAATACAATTGCATCCCACCTACATTGTGGTAACAGTTTGGGGATGACTCACATATGGCTGGAAAAGTTGGGTGTCCTAATACTTTTGTCGATACTGTGTATAAAACATTTTTCCCATTGTCTATATTTTTACAATTTCTGTGCAGTATTTCCACTTTTCCATATCCTTGTATAAAACCTGTATAATTCTGTATGCGTTATTTTGAATGTGCTTTGTGTAAGTACTAAAACTTTTTTAAAAAATCTCAATTAAAAATTTTCATTCTCATTTGTTATATTCTATACACCAACACAAATTCCATGTCAATAAACACCATTTTAATTATGATTAAATATTATTTTGATTAAATTGACACAAATGCAATTTTTTTTTTTACCTTAGTATAGAAAATTATTTTTTAGGAATTTTTTTGGAATAACACCTGAGCTGCTTTTATATGCACTCTCACATCTGAGGCATATCCGGTATGTAAATGTGACATGAATGAGGACATTCAGATGGGAATTTTTTGTTGCTTTTTCCCCAGAGCACTAGAGCATATCAAAGCTGTTGCCTTCATTCAGTGCCTGGGAGTGTAGTGAACCAACAATGAACCACACAGTGCAAATAAAATGTCATTTATCAAGGATTTTAGCGGGTCTAATGTTATTTCATGCATTCTGAGTTATTATCACTGTAAAAGAGTTGGATTCTCATGCTAAACATGGACAAAGTTTAAAAAAAAATTTAGACGTATGATGGAGTATTTCTGTGACAATTACATTCCTTACAAGTTTTTTAAAGTTTTTTTTTTTTAAGTATGGCTCTTCATGATGTCATAAATCGTGGAATTCCTTGTATGAGCACTTCTTCCAGAAGAGCGTGTTCACAAGACAACCAGAACGAAAGCGAGAGCACACCCAACACCATGCTTCATTCGATTATAGAAGTCGTCGGCAGTCGGTAAATAATATTGTTATGTAAAGAACGTTGCACATTGCAGAGATAGCAAAAGTACACACATCCTTCACTCAAGTAGAAGTACAGATACTTATGTTTAAAAACACTTGGGTAAAAGTTGAAGTACTGACTACACTTTTTCACTCAAGTGAAAGTAAAGAAGTTTGGGCTCTGACGTTTCCTCAAGTAAAAAGTAGCCTTTACTACTACCTGTTTTAGTGTCATGCTGGTAACTGGATCTCACATCATACTGATAGATTAATACAAAACCATAAAAAATTTTGTTATCTATTAAATGTATCAGGCTGAACATCGACCATATAGAACACAAGCAGAGAAAAGATAATAATGATGATGATGATGATGATGATGACGATGATCAGGTGATCAGGAATGTCTCTGTTCTCAGTCATGTTTACATCACTGACTCACTCTGTCTTATCCATGTTAACCACAGAAATCTTGTTGCCTTCTGTTGTTAACTTCGTAGGCTAGCGTGGAGCGTGAGAGCCAGGAAATAATACACCAGTGGTAGGTTGAAAAGCTGCGCAATGACAAGAAAAAATATTGAGCAATTTACAGTACCATAATGTATAAACGTTACAGCATATATGTATGATCCAACGTAACTCGGGGACTACCTGTATATATGGGGGTTGGGGGGAAGAGTGGTCAATGAAATTGCTAGTTGTCAGGGTGTAAATGGGTTGTAAGATAAGAGATGTTAATTGTCCCAACGAATGGGAAGTGAGGATTTTTTTCATTGTCCAGAGTGGAGGGGGATTGTGGAATGGGGTATTTCTTTCACTCCTTAATGTCCTGTGCTACTCACCTAACAGTAGCTGGAAAGAAGCTGTTGTGCAGATGTGCCTTGTGAATGATAATACTTACAGGCCTGTGGTGTACTTCTATTCATAAATCATGCTTATTAAAAAATAAGGAGTTAATAGTTTATAGTTTTAATTAATTTATTAATTTAGAGTTAATAGTTTTCATTTTCAAAATGCTTTTCTTCGTTTCTCATTATATATATTTGTTCTTAGAAAGTTACCTTCAATCCTTTAGGCACAAATGTAATCCAAACTCATGCTGCATCACAATGAAGTTAGATTCACTCAGAAGAAAAATCTATTTACCCTTTGTTGCATACCTGAGCTCACAGACACCAACAGCTAACTTGAGTCAGGAGCTAGAAAGTATGCAATCCCTCCCACTCAAAGAGCAGGACCACTTTACCTTCCTTGGCTCTCTGAAATAGATTAAGATTTTGCAAGCTTTAGACATATTTGAAACAGAAGTTTGTTATAATGGTAAATGAGCAATTGTAGTAGCTATAAAACCCAGCACACTAAATATGTAGTTCTGTAGTTATAATGTGTGTTTTCTTCTTTATTCTGCCCCCAAGGCGATGCGAGCTTGTCTACGGCTTGTCTATGATTCATGCAAATTGATTTTTGAAGAATATGTGGCAATATTACTGAGCTGAGTTATATAACAGTTTACACAAGTTCTTCACACTGTTAAAATCCATCACACTTTATTTAGACTGAGAAGTCCTGGTCCCAGGATATCTATCAAGTCCTGTATTTATTTTATTAATTAAGCAAATATTAGTTTCAGTCAATTCTAATATTGTGTTTCATTAAAGGGTAAAGGTCGAAGATAAAATTTCAAAGCTGAATATTAAATTACAGTAACTGTTTCCCCCCTATTTGGACAAATGTACTCTATGAACTTTTAAAGTGACTTTCAGTTAATATCTTAATAGGTTCAATCCACGGAGGTTCAAGGCAAGCTGCCACTCTTAGGGCCCTTGAGGAAAGCCCTTAACCTTAAATGCTGCAGGGGAGATGTATCAAGGCTGGGGAGGGTTGCGTTAGGACGGGCATCCAGCGTAAAACATGTGCCAAATTGAACATGCAGATCACAAATGCAGATAATCCACTGTGGCGACCCCTAATGGGAGAAGCCGAAAGAAAGTTTTATATAGGTTTTTAATTATGGTTCACTTTTTTATGTACTGTGCAGAAGAGAGAGCAAGAGAGGCAGGACACAAATGCCAAAACGTACAGTTTTTCTCAGCTGCTTTGGAGCATTTCTCGAATCATCCTTAATATTTGTAAACCAGTAAGTGCATTTCTCATAAACAATGTGTACAAACAGCACAAAACATTGGATTTCTTGCAAAAGCCTGTATTTTTCTCAAAATCCTTAGTTTATCTCTCAAAAGTAATTATTTGTGTCAATGAACATTTCATTCCCATTAGAATGAAAAGTCCCTTTTGTCATTGTTTACAAACAAGATCATAAAATGTTTAGTCGTGTTGTCAGTATGACGCTGCACAGTTTCAGGATTTCTTTATATTAAAACTATGGTTTAGATCACAGTAACTAAAAATGCCCAAAATTTGATTTCCTTCTGTATGTCGTTTATGAATTTCAGCAGCACAAATTAATTTATTCGATTGCAAATATGATTTATATTGATTGCAAAAGACCGAACAGGATTCACACTTTTACTGTACTGTACGAGTGTTCATTTGTTTCTTAGTTGTTCATCCATTTTCAGAATTTATAGTTGTTTGTTTTGCTCTGTCTGTATTCATTCTCCAATTGAAGTTTCACAAGATTCACCTTTGACCTGTTTTAGAGAATTAGTTGATTATTAGTAGATCTGATGCCGTTCACTCAGTGACATTGAAGATTCATTTGCACAATTCATCAATTCAACACATTAACAAAAAAAAGGTCAATAGAAAATTTAGATGACAGATGATGACTACTTGTTTAACCGTTTTGCATTCAATGACTTATACAATGACCCGATGCTGAGACGTTAAGGGGGTTAAAACTATTCAGGTGAAACCAGTATAATATATTTTGATCAACATGAACATAAACAACTGATAATGTAGGAAACATCAGACACTTCGACTAAACACAATCGACTAAATGAATAAAAGCATTCGCAATTTGAACAAAGCAACAAGTAATGTTCTTATAATGAGCACAAGTGACTAAATGATGTGGAGGTTGAACAAGTAGTTTTGAGAATTAAATTTTCGATCTGAGAAACGCTCCAAAGCATCTAAGAAAAACTGTAACGTGTTTGTTAAGAGCAATCTATGAAGCTGTCAGAAATTCAAGTGAAGAAGTAAGGGTCAATAACTAAGAAATACAACATGGAGAATTTAGAATTCCCAAAATACCAACCTTGGCAGAATTCTGTAACAGATCAAATGATAAGGTTCTTCTTGTAAGATTATACTTACTCTATTACAAGTTAATAGTAACCGATTCCAATATGACTTGAGTAAAAGTCTTAGAGATTTGATATGAACAGTACATGAGTTTTTTTTTCCTCATATTGAATCCTCAACACAGAGAAACATGTTAGTGAAAAGCCAAAAACAGTTGTTTGGTGAGGGTTTATTTCCTAAAATACAAATCAAATTGAACACCCCAACTCTCCATTGACCAACGACACAACAGCCTCTTCAACATCCCAAAATGAAACAAAGATCTAACAAGTCAGTCAAAAAAAAAGGACAAAAAAGTTTTTACTTCATACTCATAAAAATAGAAAGTAGACAAAAAAGTGAACCCAAAAAAAAAGAATTTGAAAAATAGCTTATATAAAAAAACAATAACTTGCACATAAAAAGCTGTGCATGTGTTTAAACAGCCGAGTCTCGCGGCATTTCGTGATTATAGTCACGTCAATGTCAATGTTATCTATTAATCCGTGTACATAGACACGAATTTCCCTCTTTTTCCGTGTCACTGAGGACACTTTTTGGTGCCTCTGCCAAAGTTTTCTTTCTGCCACTGGATACCACAGACGCTGTATTGTTTAATTTCTCATTTGTTATTGATTTTATAAAAGTACTATTACTCAACATTTAAGCAATAGGTTTTATCCTTTTATCATTTTTATTGCTAAATATTCAGTAAGCTTCTCGCTATTATATATCATTAATGGTTCCTTCCAGTCAAAATACAGTAAATATATTCTCCCAGTTAAATACGGAGACTCCGTTAATTAGGAACACACACAGTTATTACAGTATAATCCATACCCTAACCCTATATTTTCTGCCTGATTCTCTGATAAAAATGGGGGGGGGAATTACCTTTGGCAAGTTTTAAAAGACCCTGTGTTAATGGAGTATATAAATGCTTTTAAGGAAATTCCACACAAACCTTCATGGCATTTTTGGTACTTAACAGCAGATGACCACAGACCTCAACAGGCTCGTTTTGTGTCTCGCTCAATTAACACTAACACAGTCAGCAGCTCCGTGCAAACACCTGTGGGGAATGTTTTATGAATATTAGCGACCCAGCTGTCAGCTGAAGCACAACTTGTTGCTCTTCATCTTTGCCATGAACCTTTTGACCACCTCAGCATGCTGTGTCCGTGTCTCATGAAGCACAACTATGAGTAAGCTAGGGCACGACCCTGCTTACAAACTGTCGTGTTATTTATAAAGTTAGATTACCTTGTCGGAGGGGGGGAGTCGCCTCTAGCAAACACCTACGGAATCATATTGCAGCTGCTGTAAAAATTCAATTAGAGAGACCTCCTCTGCAAAAGATAGCCGTGTCAGTGGGGAGCATGGAGCTCAGCAATGCAAAGCATTCGCTCTTGATTCAATTAGTCCATGGAATGCTGGTTTATTTTCCTTCTATTTATTAATTTTTTTTATACGTCTGAAGGTCGCACGATGGGAAGAAACAAACAGGGCTCTGTTGGTATGGAATGACAGCATCCCCCCCATCTTCCTCCATCTGTGTTAGTCATCCTGACTGGCATTTTAAAATAGAAGCCATTAGAACGAGTGTCAGTGGTGGTGCTGAACTGTGCCAGCCTTCGGCAACATTCATGTGCCCTACCACCCCATGCCCACTCATCTAAAAATGATTAAACAAGTTAGCGCATCAATTATTGCAACAGCCCATCTGTAATATTTAACCATGATAAACTTTTGACCTGGTCTCAAAAGTTCTTTTGCTTCCAGGTTTGAAGTAAACACACACACACACACACACACACACACACACACACACACACACACA
>JAAIIK010000052.1:3836831-3853017 GCA_014706435.1 Silurus glanis | reverse complement strand
ACACACACACACACACACACACACACACACACACACACACACACACATACGGCTTTCGGCTGATAGTGTTGAGTGCGCATAAAAAACTTGCACCCAAAGGAAGAGGATTTTACCCTCTGCCAGATGCACTCTAACTAATAAACACAGTTCTCTAACAGAACGCCAAGCATGTTGAAGTGCTTGTCACGTTTGTGTAAGCAACCATTGAAATTCATGGCAAGTTTTGACTCCTGCACCTAAGCCGGGCCTAAGGGATGGCATTTGGAGCTGTGAGTGGTTGCATTTTAATATGGAAATTCTTTAACATCAAGTACACTTGATTGGAATTAAATTAATCGTTCGTTTAATTACGGGGGAAAATAAAATGTCACCACAGAGTTGAGTCCAAGTGTCTGCAATAATCCGTATTTACTTTGTATTCTGTACTCGAATTAAACAATCTTACACCAGAGGACTGTCACAATTCTTGATTCTGATTGGTTAAAAAAAATAGATTTTACATATAAAATTAGCTCGGACAGTAGTAATTGCTGCATGGTATATGATGCTTGTTCTGTGGAAGTTCCATTTAAGAAGTAAAAACTGTGTATAATTATTGACTTGATGTTGATAAGTTTTCTGTAAGAAGTAAAGGTGTATGCATTGTCAGCGTTTTGTCAAGGCATAAGGTAAATCTGTAACTTTTACAACTTTTAATGACACAGAAGATGAAAGTTGTTCAGAATAGGGTCATGTAGTTTCTCTCTGACACGATTAAATTGCTTCACAGACACTTCAAACCATTAAAAAGCTTCTTTAAAGCTTCTGCACACAGAAGCGAGGTTGAAAAGCTGGCTGTCTGGTGCAGTCACCTGGAGCTTAACACGCTCTAAACATTGGCGATAATTGTGGATTTTAGGAAAAACCTTCCCGCACTTCCCCCACTCAACATCATGAACAGCACTGTGGCAGCAGTGGAGTTATTCAGGTTCCTTGTCACAACCATCTCTCAGGACCAATCGCATTGATTCCATTGGTGAAATGACCCAACGGAGGTTGGACTTCATTCGCCAGCTGAGGAAGTTCACCCTGAACACAGGAGCTGCTTACACATATATACTCGGCCATCATCAAGTATGTCCTGTGCACTTCAGTAACTGTCTGATTCGACTCAGCTACAAAATCAGACATCAGAAGACTACAGAGACCTGTTCGGACAGCTGAAAAGATTATTGGTTATTGCTTGTACATCCAGAGTGAGGAAAAAGGGCTCCAAAAATTCAGTCCCTCAAATCCATTGTTACCGTCTGGCCGTCGCTACAAAGCTCCAAACACCAGGACAGCCAGACCCAAGAAAAGTTTCTTCCCCCAGGCGATCTACCTCATGAGCAGTTAAATGCTCTCCCACATTGTGCAATGAAAATAAAAAATGATTCGCAATACCACTTTAATATATTTTTGTATTTTTCCGTGCAATACCAATTTTTATATATTGTTTAAAATAAAAATGTGCAATGGGAAGTTTCTGTCACCAAAACATTCTTATCAATTAAGCTCTTTCTGATTCTTTACCCATTAGCAGTTGTAACCAACGTTAAAATTAGGTTTTTGCGCTCTACTTGAATTTTTTTACCTCAGTTTTGGTCTTTACCCTTTTTAAACAGTGTTAGGTAACATGCTAAAAATGTTGACTTTCTAATAGCTAGGTTATTTATCTAGCACAAGGCATTGATAATTTGCATAAGAACCCCATAACACTGTTGTATGTTGAATGGCATATATATTCGAGCTGTGGGACTATAGGTTAATTAAAGTTTAAAACATAGCATGACATTATGGTAATAATAATCATGAAGGCGGTTTCACACAGCTGTATACAAAATATTGTTAGGTACAAAATGTAAGAATATGTTCTTTAAACAAGGTAACTACTGCTCAAGGAAAGAACTAGTATGATTGATCTAGGTCATAACAGGTCTATTTCTTGTAAGGAGAAAGAATCTTTTCGAGGTAAGATCTTTAACTAAAGATTTATTAATAGTAATTCAATAATAGACATAATTATATAATGGCTTTAATATCTCAGAATATGGCTTCCTGTTTGCCTGCTGTTGCTGAACAGCTCCTCAAAGACCTTTATAAGATGTAATTAGAGAAATCCTGAAGTACTACATGATAGAAATGCATTTTGCCGACTTTTGGAATATTTATAAAAGAGTCTTTGTACTCCAAAGCACAAATAACATTGAATAGCCTTTTTTGTCACATGTACATTACAGCACAATTAAATTATTTTTTCACATATCCCAGCCTGTTCAGAAGCTGGTGTAAAAACACAGGATCAAACATGATACAGCACCCCTGGAGCACAGAAGATTAAGGGCCTTGCTCAAGGGCCCAGGAGTGGCAGCTTGGCGATACAGAGGTTCAAACCCCTAACCTTTCGATCAGCGACTCAACACCTTAACCACTGAGCTACCACTCACCTCAAAATAGTATTAGGATCACAAATCACCGGGTCTGACAGATATATACTAAATTAGGTACCAAGTAGGTCACTGGAGCATGTTTTTGTATTAAATAGGTGATATGATGCCAAACAGAGTTACTATTAATACCCTACCGATTTCATGCCAAAATGTTGAATCCTCCACAGCAATGCACGACCAAACTAGGATTTTTTTTCCCATTTATTGACAAACAACACTTTATGGCACTTCAATTAATCTATTTCAAAGTAGTCTGGATACTATCCCAGAAACACTGAGCGTGAAGGACGAATATATTTGGGGAAGAGGAAGAAAACTCACAAGCCCAGACAAAACAATTACCATAATATCAGTGTTGAAAACACTGCCTTGAAAGAAATTTACAATATCTCATGCCTCAAAATTTCGACAATTTTACGTTATAGTTAGGAAAAGAAATTTGTTGGGGTTTTTTTACTTCCTGGAATATATAATACATACTCTTTTTCACAGTTTCTAAAAGCTTTTCGCTCCACTGGTCAGTCAAAATTGAACCAGTTTGCAGTACTTTTGAAGTCAACATTGAAGTCTACATTGCTTAGAGCAAGAGAGACTGAATCCTTCTCCCTGCCAGCAAACTCTACATGAGATAATAAAACATTAGAACGGCCCATTAGATAGAAACCCCATGGGAGAATAGTGATGATAAGTCAGAGAAGGTGTGCAAAAAACTGTTGTAACAGAGCCCATTGAGCAATAGGGGGGAAAAATAATAGAGCTTATTGATACAGTGGAGTCGATGCTCCCCATGTAATAGTTTAACAGCAACAACATTTTGGCCTTCTCCAGTTTTTTAGCAGCTCATACAAAAGTGTCAGACACAAGCGGCGTACTGTATATCACAATTAAAGCTGTATATAACACCTATACAAATAGTATGTCTTGAAGTAGCTCCAAATCAGTTGGGGATTCCTCACACCAGTTATGTTGTTACTCTTTTCCGTCTGCCGTCTTTGGTTTATATCATATCCAATATCCTGCTAGCTGCCCTGCGTTCTGAACACTTACTGCTCTCCTCTCTGTTTATCAAGGCTAAAAAAGGAGACTGAAATTCTTCATGCACAGTAAATGCATCTTGGCCTGAAAAATTTGCATTACAAATGTTTTTTTCAATTGCAATTATTTTAAGAAACATTTCACAATGGTAACTGGATACTGAAGTAAAGCAGAATTTACACAATTTATAAATAAACAGAGGCTAAATAGGCTAGCAGGGTTAAGCACTCTTTTTCTTTATCTAATGATTAAGAACCTTTAAGGAACCAAGCGCAAGAGCACCAATAATGGTCATAAAAATATAGAACAGAAAACAGAATGGTTTGAAGTTACGGCAGATTTTAGTTCAATTCCATTTGTATAGCACTTTTAACAATGGACATTGTCTCAAAGCAGCTTTACAGATACTTACAAAGGGTTTATTAAAGACTGTATATGTTTATTCCTTATAATCCTTATAATCCCTACATGAGCAAACCAGTGACGAGTGAGGCAAGGAAAAACTCCCTGAGATGGCGTGAGGAAGAAACGTTGAGAGGAACCAGAGTCAAAAGGGAACCCATCCTCGACAGGGAGGCACCGAATGTCCATTCATTTTGCATATCTAAAGCTGCACATGTGTCCATTCACCTCACTCCTGTTTCTGTACCAAAGCTAGAACAGAACATTTAAAATCAACATGCACAGTAAAAACAGTATGTCTGGTCTGAAAAAAATGGCATTAGGAAGTTTCTTTATTAGAATGATAAGATTTCTGTTTACCATTGCAGGCTTGATATCACACATGCAAATGCCCTGTCTTTAAAATATTTGCAATAATTTACCTCAAATCAGTATTGCTACACCATTAAGACCTACTGATGTAATGATTCATTTGCGTGCTACTATTAGATATGACTAGCCATCACTGGTGCGAAATGATAAAATGCGAAGTCCGTGCAATCACAGACCTCAATTATGAATCTGTCTGTCACCAATTTGCTCCAGTTGCACCTCTGATATAGTAACAGTTTGTGTGATTTTAAATTATTTCCTTTAACGAAGCAAAAAGGGAGCGAGGAAGTGCGAGCTGTGACATATCGTGGGATTGTGGGATACTGGCTTGTGTCGACTGGCTGTCAAATTAGATCTTAGTGTGAGCAATTTTCTTCCTTTAATTTGTTTATCTTCATGTGTTGGTGCTGTCAGG
The DNA here is from genome assembly GCA_014706435.1 of Silurus glanis. Taxonomy (NCBI): domain Eukaryota; kingdom Metazoa; phylum Chordata; class Actinopteri; order Siluriformes; family Siluridae; genus Silurus; species Silurus glanis. The sequence continues at coordinate 3,848,325 of JAAIIK010000052.1, read as the reverse complement.
AAAAAAATTAATATGGGAGCTAGAGCTGTCAGTACCACATCACATCACAGAGCAGTGTATGCATGATGCTTCTGCAAAAACTATTTATATTAGGAATCTCTCCAGTTTCAGTAATCAAGTATGTTTCAGTAACTATATTATTATAATAATAGTTATAATTAAAATGTGGTTAGCTTAGTACTGCAGTTATATGCATTTTCTTATAGTAGATACAGTGTAGTAAAAACTAGAGCACAAGTCTACACTTTAAGTGGTGAGAAGCAAGTAAAAAAAAGTCTAACATGTGGTGAGAGGCAGGACATGGGTGCATAAATTTGGTAAGAACATTATTGGGGCAAAGTCATAAATCATACATCCATAGCGAGGGTCAACAAACAGACAGGAAATGTTAAATAAGGATAATACATAATCAATGTCAAAACACAGGAAGAGTCAAAAACTCGTATGAAAAGCACTAAGAAAACAGACTCGGATATACTTGGTTGAAAAATGCACAGGAAGACGTCGCAATAACATAATGACACATACGGCGTAGTCATTGCAAAGTCTTGCCGATCCTGGAATCCTTTTCGAGCTGTGTTTACTTTGCCATGACTGTGTTTGAATCATGTTTGTCCCTGCCACAGAACCCTCCATGTGGAACCATTTCCTGAGTCTAGTTCATTACAGATGACCTCGTTCGTCTCTGCGTCTTCAAGTGTGGTTCCATTCAGGTCTTGGACTATGACTTCTGCCAATTCTGTTTCCACTGTTTTCAAAGATTTATAAACAAAAACCAGGAAAAAAGAACACACATATACTTGATAGAAAAATGTACTGGAGGATTTTAAAATGATCCAATGGTTCATCATAATTTTCACCGACCAGGCATAACTTTATGGCCACCGAACAGAATTATGACCACCTGGCTAAAATTGTGTTCGGCCCCTTTTGCTGCCAGAACAGTCCTGCCCTATCGAGCATTAACAGCATTAACTTCTTCAGCAATTTGAGCTACAGTAGCTCATGCATCAATAAGCCTGGGCTGCCCCATGACCCTGTTGCTGGTTCACCACTGTTCCTTCCTTGGACCACTTTTGATAGATACTGACCACTGCTTCTGTTTCTAACACATCAACTTTGAGGACGAAATGTTCACTTGCTGCCTAATATATCCCACCCACTAACAGCTGCCATGATGAAGAGATAATCAGTGTTTATTCACTTCACCTGTCATAATATTATAATGTTATGCCTGGTTGGCGCATTTACAGAACCTGTTTAGAATTTAACACGGCACAAGTAAACACAGTAGAGAAAAAACCATCCATCTTATATCTATTGAGAATAGATTGAGATATTTATTCTAACCTTGTAGACAGACAGACAGACAGACAGACAGACAACAACGTGCAATATAATTTACACAATGTGCAATATTTTTTCACTTTCACTACATATTATGTACATTTATATGCACATATAGTGCAATGTACCTGTGCAAATGGCAATAAACCTGAAACTTGTGCACTTGATTACATAATTCTGTCAGCTGAATTAAAGGCTAGATGTTTTTTCTTTGTTTGTGTCTAAAATTAGTGGCTTGGTCCAGTATAATCAGTTTTGCTTGGTGACCAGATTTTCCACAGAACCAGGCTACATGTTGGAGCTTCAGTCTGTTACAAGAAGAAAAAAATGGATGCAGGACACAGCTTATTCTGTCATTTTTGCCAGGGAAATATCGCCCCAACCCCTTACTAATCACCTTCACCTGTCTCCAATCTACACCCTCCCTTTATAAGGCCCCCCCCCGTTTGCATTCACTCACCGTCCGATCTACGGTTCATTCTGGGTCCACCCTGGACTACCTGTGTTGGATAGATTGAACTGTAGTTAATGTCAACAGACTGCTAAATTGACTCAGGACTACACTTCGCTTCTGATCACCATCACTGTACCCCGCAACATCGTATATCTGCTATAAATGGACATTCGGTGCAACCCAGATGAGAATGGGTTCCCTCTTGAGTCTGGTTCAATTGAATTGTTTCGGAATATGCCTGTTTTCCGGTACTTGCTGCTTTCTAGTTTCTGTTTGTTTCCCAATGCTAATAAACGTCCTATTCGTATTCTGGTTTCCGACTCTTGATCAAAGTGTGACAGTGAATATAAGGCTTATTTATTGTATACAACTTTACAAATTTTTGCCAATCTCAGTGAGCTGTTTATATTTGTACTGCCATGACGGTCTTCGTATCATATTGCAGAAGCACATACAGTATGGGTGTCATGGTCTGATGTAGACATACTTTTGCTACATATCTAGTGTATATCAGACACCTTTGTGAATCCTTGAGTTTTGTTTCCTTGTTGAGCTGTGTTTACATCACTATGTTTGAATCATATTTTACCCTGTCAATAAACCCTCCATATGGAACCTTCTCCTGAGTCTAGTTCATTACAGATGGCCTTGTGTGTGTAGCCATGTGTTTTCATTTATTATGAATTTAAGTTTAGTTTTGTTTAAATCTTAAGCTATGATTTTCACTTTAGTCCCAAGCCTTTTGCCGGCTCTCAGGGCACCTATTTGCACAAATCTTCTACTGTGTCTATTTGAACCACTTTATAGCAGCTTTAAAGTGCAATTTGCACAACATGCAGAGAACATTCAGTAGGCATCCCAGCCACTGTTTGCTTTATAGGCTATAGCCTTAGTAAATTTGATGCTAATTTCATACATGCTGCGTGCCCATCCTGCAGTTAGGTTTCGGGTTCATGTATTTTGATGCACATCCGGCTGGCCTTTCGTGTTTTTAAAAAACAAATCTAAATATGGAACGTGATCATATAAGGACAGCCTAAAGAAAATGAAAGCACAAATGAAAACCCACTCCACAGCCAACTTGGATGGAGCACTGATGATGTCATGTTACGATAAATCACAAGGAATTATATCAAATTGTGCCTACCGCCGACATCAATTACAGCATAGTTGAGGTTTAATTCTCTCTGTGTGCTTGATTGCGTGTTTGTCAACGCCAAAAAAAACATGGCAATCTGCGTTAAAGTGGAAACGAATCACGTCCGCTTTGATACTGCGGGCGACGTCGACACAGCAGCAGCCCCGCATCTAATGGAAGGTGAATTTGTCCCCAATGTGCTGTCACAAACGCCGGATGAGTAACACCATGTGACGCAGCACGACTTGATGCAATCTTCTGCAAGACTGACAAACAAAGACAATGAACCCTATACACGGCGAGGAAAACAATCTTTTTATCTCAAACGCAGGTGTTTCACAGCTCTTACTCTTTTGCTTTCCAATGTTTATCATCTTTAAGAAGCTGAAATGCGGTGCACCTTGATCTATTCTTAGTCTTTATTTATACATTCCAAGAATGCATTGGCAAATGCGGAGTACTGCACGCACTTATTGTTATTATAATATATTTATATATTATAATAATTAGTAGTATTTATTATTACTATTATCATTATTATTAGATTTTTTTATTATTGCTGGTGTTATTATTAGCATTTTTGTTCTGTTTTTTAAAGTCTATGAGAGTGTACACACAGAGTCTACAGACTTTGCACCTGAGGAACTAATTATATTACTTTCTCTGCATTATTCAAAATGCTGTATGCTAATGGAATGGATGGAAAGTGATTGCCTGCTGGAATACTGTTTTTTTGTTTTTTTGTTTGGTGCTAACAGCATGCTGTTTTTATGGTATAGGTGAAGCCTAATTAGGCCTGTCACCTGCACCATTTGGTTCTTGCATCAGCATAAACAGACTTTTTTGGGGGGTGCAGAGGATTTCCCTGTTTTCTCCAAAATGATCGGTCTTGTCAGTTCTGTAAATGTAAGACGGTGTATTATATAACTTAATGAACCCTATTCCGTGCGGCGAACACCCCACCATATCAGAAAATTAAGCAATGAAAATGAATTATTAGTATTCTTGGAGTAGGAATGCAAAGAAGCTGTGATGGACAGTGCTTTTAGGTGTTTAAAATGAGGTAAACATTTCAGCCACATGGTTTGAGGCTGATATTAGCAGTAGGTCGGGTAATTAAATGTCAACCGGGGTGTAAAGTAAACACGTTTTATTGCAGTGGTGTGGGGTTTTTGTTGGTTGGTGTAAATAAATTACAGTATTATGATTGGAATAATTTATTGAGTATTTTTGTAGATATATTTATTTTATAATTTTTTATTTATACTTTAGGTTAGTAATAAATCATTTGAATTTGAATAAAAAAAATGGTTTTAAGAACGAAAGAAAGAAAGAAAGAAAGAAAGAAAGAAAGAAAGAAAGAAAGAAAGAAAGAAAGAAAGAAAAAAAGAAAGAAAGAAAGAAAGAAAGAAAGAAAAAGTTTTGGAAACCTGGCCATAAGATCAGTGAGTGGCGGGCCGTGCATTTGGTACCTGGGCCTTAATACCACCACTATCACGTCGCGATTATAGAAACCATCAATACTATACAAAAACGCAATATAACAACGCATGGTATTACAGAGAGAGTGAGAGGCATTTCACATATAAGGGGTGAATACTATTTTACTAAAGCAAGAAACCCAGTTAAGACTCCAAACCTCTACACTACCACTGCAACTGTGCACCTACATCATCTGGAGCAGTTCAGAATCAATATTTGTCCAATAACATGGCAAAAACAAAAATTTTAATAAAATACAACCTACTCACCAGAGATGCAGACTCATAATTTGCACCGCTCCTCAGAGGCTGTAATCCAGTGGTACCGCTCGTATTCACTGGTCTGGAAGTGGTGAACAAACCCTTTCCCGGGCTGAGACAAGCTAGCTAGCTTCGGGTTTGACCTCTCCTCACGATGTCTAGCTTTTCTGGAAAATGTATTTTTAGAGACCAAATCAATTTCTCTTCCTCCGTAGGCATCTAACTCTGATGTATTAATGTGTGCAGAGCGCTACACACATGTTTTGCCAGTTGAACTTGGTTGTGACGGTTTTCCCTCTGACCAACCAATCAGAGGACTATAAAATGCTGACGCTATTCTGGGCCAGCTAGGGCCAGCTTGAAATCTGATTGGTTCAAGAAACATACCTATTGCTAATAGAGACTAAGGTACATGGGCCAGCACTACTGATTGTGAAGGCCCTGGGCAGATTAAATTGACATGGCAGCACATAGAGGCTGAAATCTGATTGGACAAAACATCTAACATCCACATACACGTACTGGAAGCAGTACTAAGCTTTGTGCTTAGGAGTGCTGCCATGCTGGAACAGGTTTGGGTTTCCTAGTTCAAGTGAAGGGAGCATTTTATTCTACCTCATCCAAAGACATTCCATGCAATTGTGTGCCTCCAACTTTGTGGTAACAGTTTGGGGAAAATTCATATATGGCCAAAATGTGTCCTAATACATTTGTCCATATATATCATATGTAGGTAGAAATAGTAGGCATTCATTGAATCAATTATTTTATTGATCATTCCTCTCAATTACATCTGGCCAGAGAATTTCATCATCACAGAAAATATTTTCACGAGTCATGCATCGTGGGAAAAAACGCCTTGAATGCTGTATCCATCCTTGACATGCTTGTGCCCCAATATCTCCACAGGCCTCTTCCATCGCTTGAAGAAGACTTACTTGGTTGTAAGGGTTGCGATCATGTGCTTTCCATCTCCAAGAGGAGAAGAATTCCTCAATTGGATTCAGGAAAGGAGAATATGGTGGAAGAAACACCATCCTGAATTGTGGGTGATTCTCAAACCACTCTCGCACTAGTGCTGAATGGTGGAATTGGACATTGTCCCAAACAACTACAAAATTCCGCACCATTTGCTCCTGATCACCCTGCGGAAAGAGGATTTCATTGAGGAGGTTTAAAAAATGTAGGAGCCTTGCTGTGTTGTATGGTCCCAAGACAGCATTGTGTGCCACAACACCAGTTGTAGAAATTGCTGCACAGAGGTACTCATAATGAGTTGCACTGCTATCCAACTCCAAGATTCTCTAGAGTAAAAAGAACACAAGGTAAAATATAGTAAATTTGTGTTTTACAGTAATGGCATTGATTGCAGTCAATACTACTGTGAAATTGTTGCTGAAGTTTGAGTTCACACTTTGAAGCAGCAGTATACATAGATATGCCTAAATCTTTTCACATATAGTAGCATGGAATAGTTTATGGACACATACTTAAAATTCAGGAAAAATATATCTTTGAGTTGACAGTAAAATTGCAGTAATTGGGTTGCACATACTTGAACAAACTGGAATCGCAACTCCTTCACTCTAACGGAGTTCCTCTCAAAGGGCACTTTGTATACTTTGTATCATTCGGATAGCATTTCTTCTTAGAACACGGTCAATTGTGGAGAGACTGCATTGGTGGATATTGTGGAACAGTTGATTGTCCTGTGTTATTCTTTGCTGAATTTCTTTGAGGCGGAGGGTGTTGTGTTGGACCACCATGTCAACAATGGCATGCTCTTGTTCAACTGAAAAAAGTCTTGTTCGTCCACCTGAATGTTCTCTAACTTCAATTCTGAAAAAGGTTTGGACAAGCAGGAACATTTACTGTAGAGATCTAGACCTATGTCAAACAAGACTACATGGACTCTCATTGTAAATGTAGAATGATATAGTTACTTACCGGTTTTCCCTCTGAAATGTACGGATAATTGAAGCCACTGTGGATCTGTTTATATTGGGCTGAACTCTCTGGCCAGCTTCTCTCAGTGAGAGACCATGATTTATGACATGGTCAATAAGTGTGGCTCTGATTTCATTTGAAACACGCGTGTACCCTACCCTCATTCTACCTCTCCTCCCTCCTCTTACACCTTGGCCTCCTCTTCCTCTTTGCCCTCCTCTTCCTCTTTGCCCTCCTCTTCCTCCCTGTCCACCTCTTCTTATATTTTCTCTTTCCACTATACCATTGCCCTCCAATCTATCCATCTCTTCAATCTCTTCTCCTCTTCCTACATCCTCAGCTCTTCTCGCTCTTCCTCCTACATCTTCAGCTCTTCCTCCTACATCTTCAGCTCTTCTTTCTCTTTCTCTATCTCCTCTTTCTCTATCTCCTTTTCCTCTTCCTCTTCTCCATCTACCCTGGCCACCACCTCTCACTCTTAAACCTCTTCTGTTTCCTCTTCGCTTACTGTATCTCCTCATTTGTCTTCTTTGTTCTTCTTCTCTTCCCCTTTTGTAGTTGTTGTAATTACGTAAGACAGCTGTGTGAACAATTAGGAAATTGGCTTTTTCTGTGTTGAGTAGATTACTAACACATCAGATAACAATTTGGCGTGAATTGAAGACACAAGGTGTGCAACTGACTATTTTACAATTCACAGAGTTTTGTTTGTTGTGTTTTGAAAATGGTACAAAAATGCTTGTGATCTTTGTGAAGAACAATGAAAAAGTTACAAATGTTTTTCCTGATATATTAAAGATTTGGTTGGCTGTATGAACTGCTGTGATAAAATTAGGGATTTTTGTGCACAGTGTTTTGAGAAAATTATGGTTTTGATTTGTGATTTGTATGAAATGAAGGAGAATTTACTATCTGTTTAGGACAATTACAAAGTGTACTGATCACTGTGTTAACTGTTTTGAGAGCTGTTACCTGAGTTTGGAGAAATATACCAAATTGATTGTGAAAAACTGTCATTTTCTTTTAATACGTGAACATTTTTACTACATAAGTCGGTGTGTTTTCATTCTTTTCCCACCACTGGTCAGTATTTTATTTAAATTCAGTTCATGTGGACGAAGCTAATTTCAGTTAGTTCTACCATGCGGTGCACGCTTCAGACCCAGAAGAGAAAGGCAAAGGGCTAATACTGGTCGATTAGACTTTTGGCCTCCTTTAAATGTCAAACAGCTTTGTGAATGCGGACCACTTCGAGCTCCCATAAAACCCTTCCCGAGAGCTCAAGCTGTGCTGCCCAACTCACTCAGTCCTCAGAGTTATATATAATTATCCTGGGAAAAACCGCCAAAACTGGCTTTTTTTTCCCCTGATCCAGAAAATCCTTTAATTCTCATTAGAATTGATGATCAGATTCTTTGATTGCACATGTAATGCAGATTAGTTCCAGGGATTTTCAGTGTTAGATGAGACATCAATCAGTGTTGGCTTGTAATTGTTTTTAATGCATGCATTTCAAATATTCATTGATGGCCATATGTGGTATACACAGCAAGAAGTTCTTAAGGTTAAACGTATAATAAAGCACAGCTCAGTATGTGTAGGCATCGAACCAATCGCGGGTCTCTGAAACACTCACTCCTTTCGGAACACAATAGACTCCACAGATGAATAATTCAGGAGAACATGTTTCAAACGATGTGCATTTGCATAAACATGAATAAAGCGCTATGCAGACACACAGCGTGTAGGTTTTATCGGGTGCCGTTTCATCTGAGCAGGACAAATAACGGATAGTGAACAAGTCGAGTACGCAAAGCAATCAAAACACGACACATAAGCGCAGTGCAGCATGTCAGTCAAACTCGACAGATTTGACCTTGGGATACATTTTAATGACTTCTCGTGTTCTGTAGTCTGCTTCCTGCTCATGAATGAACTATCAAGGGCCGGTGAAGAAATCTTTGCGAGGGGAGCTCAGAAAAGTTTTCAGAATTAAAAAAATATATTCTGCTGATTTTCTCTGTCTGATCCTATACAGTTAGTCGTCAACTTACGACCTATGCAACTTACGACCATTCGACTTTACGACCAAAATCGCTAGCCGCGGCATACGTACCAGCTTCCGGCAGCACTACCATCTCCGCGTGTACCATTTCAACTGTTATCCCAGCTGTCTTAAATATTTTTCATCAAATCCCTCCCAAGATGTCTACCAAGAGGAAATTGTCTTTGTCTACGCCTCAGCCTGCCAAGAAGGAAAGAAAGGCCATCGATCTCGACACGAAAATGAAGGTAATTAAGCAGTACAAAGGAGGAAAGAAAGTGAATGTGATCGCACGTGATACGAAGTTATCACACTCGACTGTGTCGACGATTTTGAAAGATAAAGAAAGAATTCGTGAATCAAAATGGTGTATAAATGGCATAAAATGAGCAAAGAAAATGATGATATATACAGTATAACAATAATGAAAGAAAATTATGATAAAATACTATTTAAAGATTTTTATAACATCATTTCACAGTACTGTACATATAGCCTACTCTACTTACGACCAAATCGTGTCTGTCGGAACCAATCGTGGTGGTAAGTCGTGACTACCTGTATTGGGTTTGATTAGAAGGCAGACGTTGGCTTGATAAGACTAACTACTGTAGGTTAATGAATACAAGATAACAGCATGGCTCTAGCAATAGTTGAGCAACAATTCTGGCCAACATATAATTGTCTTAACAGCAAACCATGGATCAGAAAAAGAGCAAGAATGAAACTGAGTCTCTCCTGTGTGAATCCACCACTTGCTCATATATTTTTCTCTATTATATGTGTGCAATCATCATCAACATTAACATGCAAAAATTAACAAGAAACATGTCTGGGTATACAAAATCTTACATCTAAGAATCATTTGGGGATCTTCAGCATCTAATGCAGCCACTCATGAGCCTAATAGCAAGGTTAGTTTCACAGCCACGGCACCTTTATTGAGCTAGGTCAATTGACTGCTCACCTGAATCATATTCACAGCTCATTAGCACATGTACTATATAGCCTTAGTTTTTTTCTTTAACATTTGTTTCGACATTTTTGGTATTCGCTAAAAGTCATGCTCAGTTTCATGTTTCTTTCTGTTGTGTTTTGTTTTGTATGTTTGCATCATAAAAATGATCTGCCTTTGCATCCATGTTCGCTCCCATTACAAGAAACCAGCTAGAGCAGGGAGAGATCTAAAGGATTTGTTTCATTCTTGCAAAGGTTTTGGCCAATCCTTTGGTTTTTTGGCCCAGGAGGATAGAAATAATTTGTACACTGGGACTTGTATGGTATGGTATGGTATGGTATGGTATGGTATGGTATGGTATGGTATGGATGTTTCATATCTAATCTAATAGTAATAATGAATCGATTTAAAAACAGGTGTTCTTATTGAAAATAAGAAAAAAGTACACTTGTTGAAAGCTTTTTATAAAGAAATGTTTATGTAAAATTAATCTATGATGAAAGGAGTTTAGACTGTCGGTGCATAAAATTAATACAAATCACAATTCAGCCCCCCATTTAGTCCCCATTTGCTGTTAGAATAACCTTCAATCTTCTGAAAAGCTTTTCCATTACATTTTTGAATGGAGATTTGTGCTCATTCAGCCACAAGATTTTAGAAAAATTAGGTAGTGATGTAGGTGAGATGAGGAGGCCTGGGGTGCAGTCAGCATTTCAATTTACCCTAAAGGTGTTCATTAGGGTGGAGTTCAGCGCTCTATACCAGACCACTCAAAATTTTCCACTCCAACCCATATAATCTATAATCTTCATGGAGCTGGCTTTTTTGCATAGTGGCATTATCTTCCTAGAACATTATCATGCTAAAACAGGTTTTTGGTCCCAAGTAATACAGTAGCATTTAACATTTAACTAAAGGTATCCTATTCAAATGCCTCCACAATTTGTGGTAACAGTTTGGAAAAGAATCACATACTATATAAAGTCAGGTGCCCCAATACTTTGCAAAAAGAAAAATTATATAAGCACCACACATACGTGTCATATCAGAACATTTTTACTTTTTTTTTAATGATGGACTGGACTGCCAAGGTGGACGCTCTGTGCAGGAGAGGACAGAGCCGGCTGTATTTCCTCAGAAGGCTGGCATCCTTCAACATCTGCAAAAAGCTGCTGCAGATGTTCTATCAGTCTATTGTGGCACGAGCCCTCTTCTTTCTGGCAGTGTGCTGGGGAGGCAGCATCAAGAACAAGGACGGCTCACGTCTGGACAAGCTGGTGAAGAAGGCGAGCTCGGTTGTGGGCGCTGAGCTGGACGGCCTGACATCAGTGGCAGAGAGACAGGTGCTGAGCAGGCTCCTGTCAATCATGGACAATCCACTGTGAAAGGTTGCTGTCATGCCCTGCTCCACTGACCGAATCGTTTCTTCCCCATGCTCTTTAATTCTATTCCGGGGGGGCGGGGGGTTCAGTGCTGACTTTCTTCACTGTTCTGAACTTCTTTAGCCGTTCTTCACTGCACTACACACTGTACACTATGCACATTAACACTGTACACTATGCACATTAACACTCCAGTTTGCACATAACTCTCTAAAACGCTTTGAGTCGCACAGGACTCGATAAAACACTGAGTTATTGCACGACTCTTAACTTGCACAGACTCAACAAACACTCTGTTTTTTTGCACAGACTTTTTTCTTTAACGTACCTTTACATTTTTTGTATTTATTATTTTGTAGTATTTATTGCATGCATTATTGCGGATGTTTGTGGATACTGCTGGAAGCCTTAAATTTCCCATTGGGATGAATAAAGTATCTATCTATCTATCTATCTATCTATCTATCTATCTATCTATCTAT
>JAAIIK010000052.1:3821296-3836821 GCA_014706435.1 Silurus glanis | reverse complement strand
TATCTATCTATCTATCTATCTATCTATCTATCTATCTATCTATCTATCTATCTATCTATCTATCTATCTATCTATCTGTCTATCTATCTATCTATCTATCTATCTATCTATCTATCTATCTATCTATCTATCTATCTATCTGTCTGTCTATCTATCTATCTATCTATCTATCTATCTATCTATCTATCTATCTATCTATCTATCTATCTGTCTATCTGTCTCTCTGTCTGTCTGTCTGTCTGTCTCTCTGTCTGTCTGTCTGTCTGTCTGTTCTATGGAATAGAGAGAAATCTGACAAGCCTTTTTCTACTACTGTAAATGAACCCACAATATTGAGATATAGGGTCCATAAACAGAAAACACTTGGGGGATCGTGTTGTAGGAAAACAACTACTGTCTCCCAGGGCATCAAATGTTTTATTTTTCAATTACCAATTTCACTTTGAAACAAGAGATAAAATCAGCTTTTATAGTTACTTTTACAGTTACATTTAACATTTAGATGTGTCGTAACCATGTCATTCTCTCACTAGCTTCCCTTTCTCTTCTATTTTAAGGTTAATGTTACTTTAAAAGCATATACCAAACTTATGCTCAGGTTTCCACTGCCTTTTTTCTTATAGTAAATGTTACTGGTGCACAAAACCGACTACAACTTTGAATACAAAAAAAATGCGAGAACCCAAAGAAAATAATCATGACGTTTTTTACTGCTAATCTTAAGTAAGGTCTTTAATCCTGCCTGACTTCGTGCCTCATGTGTATGATGCTTTGAAAAAAAAAAATGCCAATTGCAAAAATAGTGCCTTTTAATGTCTTGATATATATCAACTGCATAGCCAGAGGCATTTTATACCACATTAGCATTGCCGCTGTGTTCCATATAATTCTAATTCCTGCACAGAAAGTTAAGCGTCGAAAGAAATCCAGTGCTGGATAATTATTTAGTCATTTTTGTATTATTTATTTTCATTTTTTTACATTATAATAAACCACTTACTTGACAACACTAGTCTGTCCGAGGCATTTTTTTAAACAACTGAGAGAATGCGGTGTAATATTTCAGTAGTAATTTCATCACAGGGTAAAAGTCAATGGCCTTAAGAAGAGTCATTTGGAGAACAAATTTGGTTTATTTGAGATTTATTGCGCTTTCAATTTCAGCTGGCAAACAAGGATGTCATAAATAATGCATTGCTTCCTGCATATTTGGGGTCATTTCTGTAGCGTCCACTGAAATTCATAACAAAGGTATAAATAAAGCCTAATGCGAAAGAAAAAAATCCCTCTCTTCTGCTTGTTTATATTTGCAAGCTGAAATGTTTTCTTGAGGGAATTTGACACTGTTTCATTTTTTGTGCTTGCCTACTCTAACCTCAAATGACACAGTAATCAGTTTGTTCATCGATCAGCTGTGGTGAAATGCCAAACTCTGAAGCTGCCTTTGTGATCATCATCAATCAAAGTTTAAAAAAAAATATATGACAATAAAACGTTGGGTTTATTACAACTGAGACTGAGTCATCTGTATATGCTATCAGTATTACCTCATAGTACACTTTATGAACAAACCTATTGGGACACCTGACATTTCCAGCCATATGTGGGTCTTCCCCAAACTGTTATCACAAAGTCCGACGCACACAATTGTCTTTGGATGTGGTACGATAACATTTTCTCGTCATTCGACTTCCCAAACCTGTTCCAGCACGACAATTCCCCTGTTCACAAACTCAGCTCTGTAAATATATGGATTACAAAGGTTGGAGATTGAAGACCTCAACCGTACTGAACAACTTTGAGATGAATTGGATTGCTGACTGCACACCAGGCCTCCTCAACCTACATCAGTACTTTACATATTTAAAGTCCATGTGGCTGGACCTCACTCCACAATCTAGTGTAACATCTACCAAGAATAGTGGAGGTTAATACAACAGCAAATCTCTCACACTAAGACAATATTCTTTGCTGTAAGGATTATGGACGTCTCCCACAACTGACTGCGTTATCACAGGCCACATCACACCTGATTCATGTTTACTGTAATGTGCACTTGTACATATACTCATGGTTCGCTGCAGACTTTGTCTTTTGTTTATTGTCTTACACGGTTATTAATTTCACACTGGTTTATCTCAAGTTCGTGCTTATGTTTATGCTTTTTGAGGTTTTGTGCTTTGTTCAGTTTCAGTTCCCTTGTTTTTTCAAGTATTAATACATTCACCTAATTCGTCACTATCCTCCATATTACATGCCATTCACTTATCTTTATATCTGATTGGTCAGACGTTTATTCATTAATGCCCTATAGCAGAAGCTCTGACAACAGTGTCAGTTGCAGGTCAAATCACATTTACTGCTGCAATAGTAACAACTCATTCGTAGGCACTACTACGGTGAACTAATGTAATGTAACGAACTGAAAAAAGGATTTTTTTATTTAACATAATACAAATGTATTACGTACTTTTTGTATGTAACATTTTTGGGAGAATTCTCGGGTTCTTTTTCAGCTCTTCTCAGTTAAAGGTAAATCTGTAACTTTTACTTTTCCGGTAGTCGCTCTATGACATAAAAAAAATATATATATATATATATTTTGTCTTATAAAATAAGAGAGAGAGATAAAAGAAATGCTGGTGAGGGAACAACCAGTTATAGGTGCAATTTTACAATAACACAGTGTTCCAGAAGAGTAAATGCAACTATAAATGGATAAAAATATATGACAATGTTCTTAATAAAATGTAATGCAATAAATAAATGTGTAATTATTAGGTAATTGGTGGTGAAAGGAATGAGAGAGAGAGAGAGAGAGACTGACAGACAGACAGACAGAGAGAAAGAGATTTCTGAGAGAGATGGTGTTTATACTGAGAGGTTAATGTATTTTTTTTTCTTTTTTAACAAATACATTTATGAGCTGGTTTGAATTCCAGACACAGTTTTTGTGTTTCCAATGTTTCATAAAGTGTGAAAATCTATAATAGTTTATCATGATGGGAAAATGACTGGACTGTGCGGGTGGTTTTTCAGCATTGACAGCTCAAATGGTTTTCCAGACGCTGTTTGTTTTCAATTCGCACCGTTTGAAAAGAGAGGAATTAGTCTGTCTGGTTATAGCCTTGGTTAAAAAAAAAAACAGCTTGTCATATGTTTTAGAAGAGGTTTTTCAGAAATGTATTTTTTTTCTTGGATCTACAGCTTCACATGCTTCTATTGATCATTTATCAAGATTCAACTGAAGGTTTTGCTTTGGTCTTTGTTTTGTTTTTTTTCTTTTTGGAGAAGTATTAGACATAATAGGCAGCAGTTTAATCAAGGTTAATGATGCCTTCAAAAGCCTGCATGGCACCTGGAATAAACCTACAGAAATATGGACAGGTACAGGAATCTAAATCCATTGTTTTTGGCTGCTTTTCTGTTTGTTTGTCTTTAGCAATAATTTATGAGTGCAAATATGTCCACTGCCATCTCAGAATCCTATTTCTGGCTGACAAAGAGCAACACCTCTGCTGTGGTTGTCCATCCACCAACAAAGCCGCCATTACAATACTATATTTCTTATTGGCAGATTTAAAATAACACATCACGTTTGATTGATTCCCATGAACATACAGAACTACTATAGAACTCAGATCTCAACCCTAATGAAAGCTTTTGGGTTGTATTGGAATGCTAACTGCCACCCAGGCCTCCTCACCCTATATACTTTACTAATGCCTTTATGGCTGAATGAGCACAAATATCCACAAGCACACTCCAAAATCTAGTAAGGCATCTTCCTAGAAGACTGGAGGTTACTGTAAGAGCAAATTTACATTACATTTACTTTTACAGCATTAGGCAGACAGCTTTATCCAGAACACCATACTGCTATCTCATTTATATGACTGAGCAGTTGAGGGTTGAGCACCTTGCTGATGGACCCAGCAGTGGCAGCTTGGTAGTGTTGGGATTTGAGCTCACAGACATCCAATTAGAAGTCCAACATCTTTACCACTGAGCAACCACCACCCTTCCCAACGGGTATTAAATGTGAAATGGGATGTTAAAAAAAAACATGTATGAATCTTATTGTTAGGTGTCCTTGTGGTTAGGTATATATCGCTAACCACAGGGGTCAGGGCTGTCAAACAATTAAAATATTTAATCATGATTAATTGCATAATTAACTCGTAAATAATCACAATTTAATCGCATATTTTTAACTGTTCTAAATATATCTTAAATGAATCATTTTTAAATACTTTTTTAATACTCTAATCAACCTGGGCATGGAAAAATATGGATGCTTAATGTAAATGTATGTTAATTCTTAAACCCTAAACATACAGCATAAAGAACACAGACATGTTTTAAAGATGGTACTTGTTTTTTTAAAGAACTTGTTCATGTTTATTAAACACATGAAAAAAAAACAAGTTTTAAATGACTGTTTACATTTTCTGATGACAGGGCAGCTTTTTTATATTAATTATGGTGGTTTAAATTACATAAATCAGCAAGATACCAAACAGAACTTTTGCTATGTTTCCACACGGACGGTTTTAATTGACGGATGTGTGCATCATGGCAGATTTTGGTGCTTGATTTAAGACTTGGCGCATCAGTAAAACAAATGTTTATTGATAAAAATAATTTTTTATAAAGTTTATTTCTTTTTTTTTTTTTCAGTGTAAAGGAAGGACGGCATGAATAAATGTGTTGCATTGAAAAAGTTTTAATTTCTCCTCTTTTAAATTTATTTATAATAATATAATAAATATTTAATAAAAATTAGTGCAGTTAATATTCATTTGCGTTTATGCCTTATTTAGTGTATATATATATATATATATATATATATATATATATAAAATTGGATGCTAACAGGATGTAGCTTAAATGATTAAATAAAAAAAATACTCTCCAGCCACACAACCCGGATAATATTTTGTTCTCAAACATAATTTTACAGATCAAATCTATTACAATTTTTTGACATAGTACCTGAGTCATGTGACAGACTTTTTATTGCCATGGTTTCCATGTCACAGATTTTAGAGAATAACATGGCAAACATCAAAAACAAACTATAACTAATATTTAGGGTTGATAATAACCAAGGAATTAGCTCTTTTAACATTACAGGGCAACACCATTTTAAAATCAGAATCATCACAATCAGAATACTTTATTGATCACATAGAGAAATTGTTGGGTTGCAGTTGCTGACAGCAAAATAAAATATAAAATATAATATGAGATAAAAAAAAATATGCATGTTAAGTTATATATTAAGTCAAATTGCAATGTGTAGCAGCAAGAAATGAAATGTGTAGCAGTAGTGAAACTGGTGGCAGAAAATCAGACTACAATGATAATTATATAAGTTATTGGACAATTATAATAATTATTATTGGACTGAAATTATTGTACATAATTGCCCAAGATATTGACATTATATAAATGTAGCATGGAACACTATAACTGTTTCTGTATGCATTCTAATTATAGATCTAATAGATATGAATAATCTTTCAAAGAGAATATATACACAACTCTATTGTTACACTTCACTAATCAGTCATTACATTGAAACCAATATCAGGTGACTTGCATAGCGATGTCTCATTACAATGGCACCTGTCAAGGGGTGGGATATATCAGGCAGCAAGTGATCCATCAGTTCTTAAAGTTGATGCTTCAGAAGTAGGACAAATGAGTGTTTTTAAGGATCTTAACATTTTTGACAAGGGCCAAAATGTGGTGACTGTACAACAGGGTCAGAAACAGCAGGTCTTGTAGAATGATCTTGATATGCAGTGATTGGTACCTATCAAATGTGTTCCTTGAAAGTACAACCAGTAAACCGTTCCGGCTCGTGGGCACCCAGAACTCCCTGATGTGCTTGTGGAGCGAAGGCTACATTTACATTCAGTTACTGCAACACATTATTTGTAAATGTCACCCTGGTTCGATTTTTTTTTTTTCCCCTGGTTGATCATCATTATGTGACTCTGATCTAGCTGAAGTTCACTGAACTACAAAGTCAGCTACAGATTGATATAATGCCCTCAGGATCCTGAAGTATTTCAGTTGGATTATAAAATAGCAATTGGCAAACAATTGTAGTTATTCATTTATTAAAAAGCAGGTCATACTTTTTATCCTATTATAGTTTAATATTGTGGGATGTCAATGAGCAAGATAGTTCCTCATGTTATAGGATATGCAATACATTTATACCTGCTGTTACAAAGCACTGTTACTGGAGAATCCTTCCGTAAATACATATATTGTGCTATGTAAGAGTGAGTGTAATAATATAAACCTGCGCTCCGAATTATGGGGAAATTGCATAGCTAGTTGGTAACAAAAATAAAAAAGAAATGACTGACCATTCAGATTTGAGAATTCAACACCTTTGTAGTATATAATTTATTGTACATAAATATATAGTAGTAAAGGTCTAGATCATGTTCATTTATGGCATCATTGTAGGTGTAGTGTGTGTGTGTGTGTGTGTGTGTGTGTGTGTGTGTGTGGGTGTGTGTGTGTGGGTGTGGGTGTGTGTGTGTGTGGGTGTGGGTGTGTGTGTGTGTGTGTGTGTGTGTGTGTGTGTGTGTGTGTGTGTGTGTGTGGTGAGGGTCTCTGTGTTGCACCTGTTACAACCCTGCATTTTCGAAAAAAGGTTTTTGCAAGTGATATCCCCACCTCTGGCATGTCTAAACTCATTCCACTTACTCGGAGGTGCTCAAGCTGTTGGGAGGAAAATAGCTTTGAAACAGCATCAGAGATCCACTCAGCATCTCCTAGAGGAGTGTAACCTCCTGAGTCTCAACCCCTTCAACCTTCTAGGTGGTTGATTGCTTTTTCACAACACACTCTTAGACCTGGGTAGCAGATGCAGTGGGCTTGATGCTTGCAATTCGACAACAAAAAGAAAATCACAAAGCGTGTCCTTTCGTCTGATCCGAGGACGAGTATGAATAATAAATAATTAAAAGAAAAATATTTAAAAACCATTCAACTCTTAAGAATAAAGTGTCATGATCAGCACTGTCCATTCCTGGTGAGACTGAATGCTTGATCTGTTTTTTTGTTTGTTTGTTTATTCGTTTGCTTGCTTGTTTTTTAATGGAGTGAATTTTGCAATCTAAAGCTGTCCAGTTGAATAGCCGAAATATTACAACTCAAAATAATTTTCATATATGAACCTCTTAACACTTGACAAATAACTAAAAATCATCACAAAATGTGTAACACTAATGTCTAAAATAATCACCTGGTCTCAATTACGTTTAAATCAATTTGACATCAGTGTCATGAATACATGCTATTCATATAAAAAATTTAGAATACATGCTATTCATCTTAAAAAAATGATTTTTTTTTTTTTTTTTTTTTTAGAACAGCTTAGTCTTTATTATAAACACTTAATCTTCAGTTTGTAATGTGTCTGTACATGTTGTTCATGAGTTTATTTTGAAATCAATGTTTAGAAATAGGCTTCAGGACAGGCTGATCATAACACTTCATATCATGACAGGTTACACCACCTGCTTTTGCCCTCTTGTTAACCATGATAAAATTCTTTTATACAAAGTATTGTTATTTGTATCAATAAAATGGAGCATAATAATAAGAGTAAAACTTTGTAATGTTTATGTCCAAGACAGCAATATTTTTGTTAGTTTTTTTAGGTTTTTATTGTCTTGGAAAAATTCAAAGAAAGACAGAAAAGGTTTAATATCTTGAATATTTATTATCCAAAATCCTGCATTATTTATAATGTCCCTAATCAAATGGAATCATATTTGTTAACTGGACCATTCAGTATGTGCAAAAGAATGAGCATATTTTAAAACTCTCGTTATATTTCATAACGAGTACCATAATTGACCATACAAAATCTTATGGTTTTTACTATTAATAATAATAAAAATTACTAATAGTGCTCAAGTCACTAAGTTATCAGTTCATCAGTTCATTGCATTAATAATTAGACATTATATAAACTTGCATGTTGCAACTAAAAAGAGTTCTAAAACTGTTTATAACATGTTTATAAAATTTCATAATAATAAAATCCTATGCTTATCTACCTATAATCAGATTCTGTTTTAACAAACCAATAATCATAATTATTAAGCTATTTTCTGTCCCATTAATATGCAATACTTTGTCCGTTAGGTTCCTTAGCGAACGTTGTTAAAAGACTGCATTGCATTGCTCGACTAGACCCACGTCTCAAAAAATACAAGGAAAGCATTCCTCAGGACGCCTCTCTGCTCTGGTAACTTGGAGAAAGAATGAATTTGGATGTCCTAGATGTCCGAACAGCTGATAGCAGACTTCAAGCAATGACTAAAGGCCTACTTCTTCCAGAAGTGCTAAATTAGCACTTTTTGTGTGCTTTTCTCAATATAATACCTCCCCAACAGGATTTATAATCTGATATTATTCGTAGGACAAGATCTAGTGAACCGTTATCAGGATATATATATTTTTTTTTATTGTGACTTTAAAGCATTTCTATTGCTCTGGAGATGGGCGTCTGCCAAATGCTATAAGGTATATGCATGAAAATTGCTGTGGGCAACAAAATGCAAGACGTAATACACTAAAGTAGAATATGTTACAGTGATATTACAAAGAGTTTTAGAATATTTTGGCATTTCATTTGGCATTTTGCTTAAGAACCCCTTTCCTCTTTTAATTAGTGAAGACTGTAAGAGAAAAACCAAACACAAAGGTAACCCAGTTTGCACATTCATCCAGAAACACATCAGGGATTTCAAAGATTTCGAAGTACACAAATTGAGAAGATCTAGGAGTAATTACGAAAGATAAACAAAAATGACAGACAGACAAACAAGCGTTATTTTGCACTGGTAAGAATGTGATGGGGAGATTTCGGCTAACCTGAATCGCCATGAAAACAGGGAATGCTTTTCTAAATGTTCAAGGGGTGCTGCATATTTGTTTTAAGTTCTAGCACTTTTCAGCTTCATGAGCCATGACTGATAGCTAAATTACTTTTAAATGTTCCTGAGCCAACAGTGGGAAAAGCCTGGAGGGAATATATTTGATTGACCTAAAATTAGTGAGCGAATTGGATTTGTAATAAAGGATAAAAAGTAATAAAAAGAACTATGTGGTTGATGATCAATATTACAAACTTTCTAGGATATTTTACATGCTTCGGTTAAAGGTAAGGTGTGTGTATGGTTTAAAGGTGTTTCTGTAGTTATATTTGACTTTGCTGTCGTTGAATGTTTACTAGATTTGTTTTCTTTTTTAGCTTTTTTATTTTCTGACCCAGAAAATAACTTTAAAACTAAATTCTCTTGCACACATCATTTGTAGGACAGAGTTGCTTGACCCTTAAAACTTTTCCACCAGAGTCACCAGTTAGATGAACAAGAAAGGTAAACTGCTCCTTTAAAATAAAAGACAAATGGATGTATAGCAGAAACTCAGAAACATCTGATAGCTCTGGAGACCATAATTCGATCCCAAGCTCAGGTTACTGATTGCAAGGACTTCTCAGTGTCCTTGTGAGTTTCCTCCAATTCTTTGTTTTCTATCCACCTTTGAAACGCATGCTAATTAGTGGAATGGCTACGCTAATTTCCCTCTAATTGTGAATGACTGAGCAATATGTGTGTGTGCCTGGTGACCAATAGTCTCACAATAGGCTCCAGATCCACCATGACTCTGAACAGGATACAGCAGTTACAGAAGGTGAATGAATGTTATGAGTTGCCTCATTAGCCATGAATTTTGTTGTCATAATCAATTATAGATCGTTTAATTTTTCATAATGGCAAGACATCAACATCCATTCCTAATAGATTCATTTTAATAGTTTGATCATAGTAACATACAGTATAGTGCTTTATACTTTTTTTTACATCATTTCCTATATGTTATAGTTATAGTGTAGTATAATACTTTATCATTTATGCTGCACCGGTTCAAATAATATTAAAATACATTACAACTTAAATACCCAGTAGTGTTTTTGATCCCATAGAGCACAGTAAAGATAAAAATAATGATAAAGCACTATATTGTATGTTACTGTGATCAAATTATAATGCACTATATTACACAATAAAGATGGTATAATGTAATAGTCAGTGTTGTGCTAGTTACTAAAAAATAGTAACTAGTTACAGTTACTCGTTACTTCATTCATATAGTAACTCAATTACTTTGTTGATTACTTACACCAAAAAGTAATGCGTTACTGTTAAAAGTAACTTTTTAGTTACTTTTTTGAAGAACGTTCTTTAATGTTCCCATTAATGCCCTTTTAAGCGTTATGGTCTATACAAACACAAAACTGACTCAAACACAAAGTCATTTTTAAACACTATTTTATTAAAGTCAGACCAGCACAAACTGAATATATCACAAGGATTTCTGAAATAAATAACAAAACAAGCTGAATAATATATTCAGAATCAAAAACTAAAGTGGCTTCTGCATCATAAAAGCTGTTGTGTTGAGCTCTTAAAAATGTTCCTTTCACAGCTTAAGTATGAAAACTATCAACAATGTAGAACAGAACACCGGGTTAGCTTCTAGCTTCTAGCTTCTTCGAGGCATGGAGTTTCTGGAGGTGCTGCTATCGCAGTAGATACGACCTTCAAACCAGAAAGACACAGCTTACATTTGAATAAAAAGTTTTTGTATTTATACTCAACTAAAGTGGAAATAATGAGCATATAAACTCGTCTTGCTCTCGCCTTGACTTGCAATTACTGCCGCACAGACGTGAATAAACGGAGACCCGCCCACAGTGCGTCTTCTTCGTGTTTACAGTGGTTCATCCACCAATCCTACAATGCGTCGCTGCTGTAAACAGGTTAGACTGTAGTCTACACTTAAGCCAAAATTCATTCATTTAAAAAAGTAACGGGTAACGCACCATACGGTAATGGAGTTACTTTATTTAAAAAGTAATGTGTTACAGTATTAGTTACTATCAAAAGTAACTTCGTTACAGTAACGCGTTACTGCCCAACACTGGTAATAATGATGAAGCACTTTACTTTACTCTACTCTACTGTACTGTAAAAATATATAAAGCATTATACTATATATAAAAATGAGAAAGTACTATATTACACTATAATATACTATAATATAAAATATACTATAATATAAAAAAAAAATCATTATACTATGATATAAAGAAACTATAAAACAATTTACTACACTATTACAATATACTAATATACTATCAAGAAAATCCTAATAACTGCATTAGAAAAAATTATAAAGTGCTTTACTATACTATACTATACTATACTATACTACATTATACTATACTATACTATACTACATTATACTATAAATGCAAGCATTGTACTATGCAGTAAAGAAACTATACTGAATTATACTATACTACATCACTACACTATATTATACTCTACAACAGCATACAATACTATACTAAAAAAATATAACTATTTTATATTACAGAGCACAATACTCTATACTCTGCTATACTAAAGAAAAGGATACTATATAGAAACTATAAAGCCTCTATAATATGCTATAAAAAACTTTAAAGAAATTACACTATATTATATTTTACTATACTACACCATAGGACACTATATTATGAAGAAACTATATTACAATACACTATATTATACTGTATTAACTATAACATACAATACTATACAACCCAGAAATAATGATCCATTTAATTTTGCAGGGTTTTTTTTTTTAAGTTATATCTTTTATAACATTTATTTTAATATTATTTTTATGATTTGTTAATTTTTGATTCAATTTTTTACAAATGATTCATGTTCATTCTTGGCGTTAGATATAAGTTCAGATATGAAAAGTATGTGCTGGAAGATCTACACGATCTACACACTGCATTTCCCAGAATTGCCGCCTCGGACTGCACACCAGAGAACATTGACTTTCTCACTCATTTTGCTTCCTTACTGCATTCGCATCTGTCTCGAACCTCAGTTTCATGACAGCTACACAATAACAGTCTGACAGATAAATAAGTGACATTTAACATCAGTTTCCTATCTATAACAAAGAAAAGGTTTAGAGTGGGCATTTGATTTACTGTTTCCAGTCATCTGATAGTCATGCCAGTACGTGCAATGTGGTTGTAAAAATTGTGCTTGCGGTCGTACCTTTTGAAAAAGGTTCGGAGAAACAAATAATAATAAAAAAAAAACAAAAAAAAAACAATAGAGATAATGTCTGTTAAAGGCAGACGCTTGGCTATTTCTAGTAAACGTCTCATAGTGGATGGCCTTGTTATCTAAACGAGACAGCAGGCATGGCCACCTGTTGTGCTTGGCACCCCACCATCCTCATATTGGAAACTTTATTAAAAACAGTCTCGCATACTGCCAGACTGTGACAGGCGTCATGCTGTGAGCATTTGGATATCTATAGAAATATAAAACAAAGATCATGATTTAACTGACTTTACTTGGAAACACAGGATTATTGTTTGACTGATCAGACTCGCTTTTATTTGCAATTTGAAATGAATTTAGACTTCTTCTTGTAGAATAATTATGCAATCCATAAACACATTTTGCAACGGCCGACATCATATTTAGTCATTTCTGCTGCAATGAATCTGGAGCATGTCCTGGGAAAACTGGGCAGGAGGTGGGAAAACCCCCTTAATTAATAGGCAGTTAATAGGCACTGGACACACACTTGACAAACTCATTCACACACAAAAGCAGTTGTGGCATTGCTAATCCATCAGCTAGCATGTTTTTGGTAATCAGAAGGAAACCCAGAGATCACAAACAAAACTCCTGGAAGACTGAAAGACCATACTGACAGTAATCCGAGCTCAGGATCAACAAAGAGGCCTACTGATCCTCTATTAGATATTTTGCTTGTTTATGGATTATATAACTGTAATATTTTATGTTGACATTCATTTTTATATTTTGGTTGTTATCCAGTTTCTGAGTTTAAATCAAATTGAAGTGTAATACATTTTGTTCATTTGCTATTTCTTGCAAAACAAACAAAAAAAAACTAACTTTGAGAATGTATTTGGACTGTGATTAACATAAACAGTCTACTACAATAGTCCAGACCACAGGTTTCATGAACAGTTTTGCATTTAGGCGTCTATCACTGCTCACCTTTATTAACAATGGTACCGTAATAAATGAACATTCAGTGCCAACCAGATGAGGATGGGTTCCGTTTTAAGTCTGGTTCCTCTCGATGTTTTTTTCCCTCATGCCATCTCATGGAGTTTTCACTTGCCACAGTCACCAAGGGCTCGCTCAAACTTAGAATAATAAATAATAAAGGCACTAAATTTATACACTTTTATACACACTTTATAACCGATTTTGTCGCTGTTAAGCTGCTTTGAGACGACGTGCATTGTTAAAAACGGTATGCAAATAAAAATGAATCGAGTTAAACAAGTCATGAGCATAGAAATAATAAAACTCCAAAAAGGGTATCTTAGCAAGCGTAAATATCTTTAATATAGTATGAACATTTCTAATATTTCCTTTTGTACAATGATGATAAACTAAATATAATATTAAACTTATTACAAGTCAATTATATTTCAAGCTCATAAAATTATTGTTCAGTTGCTATAAAATGTTACTATTTTTTAGAAACAACTACAATGATCTGCCAACCAAACGAACTACAAGCATTCATTTTCCAAAAATAGGTTTAATAATTTTATATTTAGTTCATTCTACTCGATTTGACTATATTCAAGATAAACTATAGACTTTTCACACAATTGTATAGGATCTCTTTAGATATCTCTTTAGCTGTGAACCAGCTCTATGAAGCTTATTACATATGTTGGAGTGAAAGATCTTGAGTGGACTTCAACAGAGCTATGATCTCAACCCTATTGAACACCTTTGGGATGAATGTGAATGCCGACTGCACCCCAGGCCTCCTCACCCTTCATGAGTACTTGACTTTACTAACACCATTGTGGCACAAATCTCCAAAAACACACTCCAAAACAGTCATTTACCTCGAATAGTGGAGGTTATTGTAACAGCAAACGGGGTCTAAACGTGGCTTGGGATGTTCAAAAAGCACATACGCATGGTATAGTCAGGTTTCCACCAACTTTTGTTTGTATAAAGATGAAAATATTTGAGAGTATTTTCATGTTTAAAATGACATTTTGCAGAGCATGGAGTATAAATGTCTAAATATTTAGGAATAAACTTCAGAAGAACAAACCTATAAGCACTAAACTTTTACAGTACATTCCAACTTTATAAACTCTTCCTCTCTCTAAAGCTTTTCCTGCTATAACAATGGTTATTGATATAAGCGCTATACAAAAAAAATCTGTAATGAACTGAAATACTTATATAAAGTATATGACTATTTAGAAGCACTTCTTGGGACACATCCAGTGTTTGTTTTCTCAATTTTATATATAGATCAAAATCTCCAACACATAATGATTTGAATTGGTACATCTCTCTCTTGTGGCTCTGTTTGTTTCTGTTTCTGGAAAAGAAAGTTCCCTGCTATTTAAAATGCATTGCATTTGTGGTTTATTTCAAGCAGCTGGATGGACTCAGGAGCTAATCGGTTACTCAATGCAATTGAACCATCTCTGCTAGAATACTGAGATCACCAAGGTTCAAATCAAATTGACAGAACACTGCATACAGTATGCAAAAGGATCCCTCGGTATGTACTCAAACTAGACCAATGCTCAAGCTATAAAAATGGCAAACGAGTGAGTAATTAGCATTACGCTTGTTACACCTGTATGCAAAACATTACAAAGAGAATTATATACATTGCAAAGTACAGGAAAAAAAAGAGCACAATATAAGGGATTATGTTCCTGCTCTACTAAAGAAACACTGCGTACAATTCCATCTGCCAATATGATTGTTAAAAATGTTTCAAATGAAAAAAAGGGAAACAAGAGTACAAGAAAAAAAAAAAAAAACACCTTCCATCATCTCTTTCGTTTACCACCCAGAGAGTGCAGACATTATTTTCTGCTTTACAGCTCTGACATTTCTGAACTTCATGTTTACCCAACCCTCCATCTCTTATCTCCTGCAACACCTCATGCACAAATATAACTTTGTGCCCCACACCAACCCCCACCCCCACATCAGTCAGGGAATGGAAGCAGCCAGTGAATGTTCTTATCAAAGCATTTCTATTCCGTATATCCTGCATCACGCGACTAGTCGACAAGTTGCCTCTGACTTGCAAGGAGTGACATCAGCTCCAGACAAAAACAGCAGCTACAAGATTTTCTTTTATTTTACTTGACAAACGGTGGAGCAAATGTCACAGTGAGAGTTATGAATTATGAGAATTATGCTATGAATAATGCAGGTTTAAAATTTGATTTGTCGTGTAAACAAACATAAACATACTCAGTACAATATGAAATTAAATGCTTATTATGACAGGCTATATGACATATATGGATATATATGGATATATATGGATATATATATATATATATATATATATATATATATATAT
>JAAIIK010000052.1:3810243-3821196 GCA_014706435.1 Silurus glanis | reverse complement strand
ATATATATATATACAAAAATGTAAGAATGTAAAAAATAATATACAATTGACTTGACATTATAATTGGATAGTTAGTTACTTCATTTATATATATTGTTTTTTAAATGCTTAAAATACTTGATTGATTATGTATTGATTGAGAATTATTTGTAATTACTTTTTTTTTGCATATAAATTTATTTACTTAACTATTTATTTATTTAAAAATATCCATATTTATTTTTGTATTTGTTTGGTTGTTTATTTAGATATTTAATTATTTTGTTTGTTAAGATGCTTTGTTGTTTGGTTGGTTGATTGACTGGTTGGTTTTGCTTAATAACTTAAATATTGACATTTGTGTTTATGAATTATTGTGTTCATTTGCTGTTTGTTTTATTTATTTCTTTATTTTTAAATACGAGGTGCCATTCAAAAGTTTAGAAACTAGCTTTGTTTATAAGAAAGTACTTTATTTATCTATGTTTACACACTATCACCTTCAAAATAGTTCCCAATGCAGTGCTCCCTGCGTTCCTGCCACTTCTGGAATGTGTCCTGAAAGTCTTCTTTCCGAGGCGTTTCAAGCACCTTCTGTGATTCGCACTGGATCTCTGCAATGGTGTCAAAACTGCAAACTTTGAGCTGGTTCTTCATCTTTGGGAAGAGGGCGAAGTCCGCAGAAGCCGAATCAGGCAAGTAGATTGGTGGCGGAAGTGAGCTCATGTTGTTTCTTGCAAGAAACTCACGTGTGAGAAGAGTTTGGTGACAATGTGTTCTAACTTGCTGTCCATGATAAGCACCAGTTGCACAGCTCACGAAGTACACAGGACGATGTTTTTAGGCATACTGACTTATAAAAGTCGGTGCTTAATATGACTGTGCGTGCAGCATTTTGCTGCCATCTGTTGGCCTGTTACAAAACTAGTTTCAAACCTTATTGACACCACCTCTTACTGTGGAAAACTTCTAACTGTGGAAAACACAAAATTCTATCATCACTGTATACTCAGAGCAGAGCCGGCATACCCGCATCAGTAAAACTGCCAGCTGTTTGAAATTAACCTGTTTGTAACTCATTGATTTCACAACCTGATGCATTCGTTGTGACCTGGAACCACAAGCTTGCACTCCATATTTATAATCCTGAAAGCAGGTGGACGATCACTAGAAAACCGAATTTCTCTCATGAGTTATGAAAGGGTTCGTATTTTACTCGGAAAGAAATTTATGGATATATTTGCATAGGTATGGCGTATGTCTCCAGGACATTTTCACTCATCATTATGTATTAGTGTTCACTTGCACTAAATAGAGCGCCGTGTGTATCGTCCTAAATCACATACTAGCTTATTAAATACAAAATGGCAATAGTGTGCCACCAGCTGGTAGACGGTACTCCTAATAAAAATATTGTATCATGATATGACTACGTTTAAAGATAAATATGACACTGCAGTCGGTACAGTGTGCGTATTTTTCCCATGCTGCTTTCATTTATAGTCTAAAAACCACTAAAAAGCAGGGAAAAAAAATGCTGAGGTTGGTTTTACTCTAACAAAAGCAAAAACATAATCCTTTAAATAGGACACTAAATGTTTCCTTGGGCTGTTTAGTGTGATTTAGTTGTTATGTAGTCCTCCATTTGGGGAAAATGGTGTCTGGAGAGAAGTTCATTTAAGCTCCAGTCATCAAAGCAAATCACAAACTCATTTAAATAACGCTTTGGCCAAGCTATGACTGTTCAGGACTAAATGGTATCATCAACAGTAAAAACAAGAATTATTATTTCATCTACTCTTCAAATCCAAAATTTGATGCTTTCTGCAATCCCTCTTGGTGCGTCTGAATTTCTGTCCTATATTGTTGTTAATGCTGTTAAAGAAAGAGGCTTTTATTTTCTCACACGTACATTACAGCACAGTAAAATTCTTCCTTCTCATATCTCAGCTTGTTAGGAATCTGGGTTCAGAGTGATAGTGGTCAGTCATGATACAGCACCCTTGGAGCAGACTACAGACCTAGAAGGATAACAGTGGAGGCTTGGGGGTACTGGAGATTGAATCCCATCCAGTAACCCATTGCTTTAATCACTTAGCTACTACTTCTGCACTTTGTTGGTTTTAATAATACATTTTGTTGTAGATTATTTGGATAAATTGTCTACACTAATGTACTTTACACAGGCTTTAACGAAAGACACGTTACACACGGTGTAACGGGTGAAATATGTTGCGCTTCCTTTAGGAGCATATCGGTATTTTGGGAATAGCATGCCACTGCTTTTTTCGGTATTACTGCATGTGTGCAAGAGGAGGATTATATCCTTATTATTTTCTGATGCTGATTTCTAAGTTTCTTTGTCTAACCCGTAACGCTGTTGCCAAGAAAAATAAAAAAAGCACGAGTTTTGGAAACCTGTCTGTGCTTATATGATTTCTGTTGCAACTGAGTTATCGAGCTCTCCCTTCACCATGACTTAACGCGTTACAACGGCTTGTATCTAAACAGTAGCCTACCAAGAAAATCATTGTTCACTGTCTTCCTCCTTCCTTTCACAACTATTTCTCTCGGGAGTTTTTCTTTTGGCATCGTCGTGCGTTTAAAAATCACCACCGGTGGAAGCTTTTCTCCCGATGCCGTGCAGCTCAGAACACAGGTGAGGTGCTTTTTTTCGTTTACGTTCGGAAATTTCATTGGTCTAATGTTATGGGGTTCAGTTTTTTGGCTTGAAGTTTGTGAAACCGGGAAAAACCCAGGAAAAATTCATAAATAAGCCGCTTCGTTGTTTAAGCCGCGGGGTTCAAAAGGTCGGAAAAAAGTAGCGGCTTATAGTCCGGAAAATACGGTAAATAAAAATAGGAAATATTCATTGTATTAAGTTTATATTATTTTTATTATTATTATTATTATTATTATAATAATTATTATTATTATTATTATTATTATATAGTATCTTACATTTATAGCATTTATTTCCTTACTAAACATTTACTAACAATTCAAGGTATTTTAGCCAAAAAAAATAAAAAATACAGAATAAGAAAACATAAATCCTAACTTTGCTATAGCATCTACAGGCTGAATGAAATTTTGTTTGATTCGTTATAATCTAATAATTAGAAATGATAAAATATTAGATTAACTGCACAAATTCAACATAGACTAGATACGCAAAATTTTGTGGCCTCCTGAGCATAAAATGTCCTTTTTGAACACCCCATTACACTTTTAGTCCCCATTTGCTATTATAATAACCTTCACTTATTTGGGAAGATGTTCCACTAGATTCTGGTGTGTGCTTGTGGAAATTTGTGCTCATTTAGCCACAAGGGTGTTAGTAAAGTCATGTACTGGTGTACTCTAGGTGATTTAAGGAGACCTGGGGTGCAGTCAGCGTTCCAATTAATCCCAAATAGGGTTGAGGACAGAGATCTATAGCAGGCCACACAAGATCTTCCACTCCAACCCATGTACATGTATTCATGAAGCTGGCTTTGTGCTTCGGCTACGGTCTCTTAGATCACGTGAGGTGAACTTTTTAATGTTACCTCATCTGATACATCCTGTAGTTTTGAGGAATTACCATTTCATACTATATATCTGGAAAACTCAGGTGTCCCAGTACTTTTGTCATTTTAGTGTATTTTTACCTGCTAAGATATTGTTTTCACAGTGGTGCAGTTGAAAGAAACTGTGAAGCAAAGCGGAAGTAAGTATACAGAGGCAGTGGTCAGGTGATGAACAAATGGGCAAAACAAAATGTGTTTGGATTCAGAAACCAGGGGGTAAATGAAAGATCAACACCAGAATAGCGATCACAAACAATAAGGGTTGGTAAGTCGAGATGAGGCGATACCGAGCAAAACTTCGAACACATTGAACATGTGTGTGTGTGTGTGTGTGTGTGTGTGTGCTTAAAATCTGTGTGAGAGTGTGAGACCAGGTATGCTTTAGCATGAGCATACTTGTCGAGAGTTGGAGCCATTACCGACCATGTTCGACAAACGTAGACATGGCTGTGACTAGCCATAGGGATATTTTCGTGCATTTTTGAAGATTCCGTTCTCCTATGCAGCCGCACAAATCACGAATCAGCCCCGTCTTGTTCATGTTTAGCCATGATGCATGTTTTGAGTGCAAAACTGCTTGTGGCAATTGTAGTCCCCAGCCATTGTAGCAACGTATGCTGTTCATATTAATTACATTCCAAAACCAACTTCATGGTTGCTCAATTCTAACATTTATGGTTATTTCATGTGTTTTGGCCATCTATGTGGAGCCATCGTTAGCAGCAGCGAGTTTCAATTGATAAGAACTTTATCAAGAAGTAAGACCTAGCAACAACATGGACATCTGTGCTGTACTGAAATATTCCCCCCCTATTTATAAACAGTCAGTAAATGGATCATATATATGAATACAAACTAGCAATTTGTTTGCGTCTCATACAGATGAACTAACTTAACTGTATATTGTATTATATTTTGAAAGCAGATATGCTAATCAAAGTAAATATATGAAAAAGTAATTTAGCTTAAAACACCCATTTTCAGAATTAAAAGTAATTCGATAGACCTCTTATTTTCAAATATCCACGTCACGAATATCCACATCATTTTGTTTTTAAGTACCGGCATTGTACTTTCTGTTCTGTTGGGGTTTTTTACATTCATTCTGTGCTGCTTTTAGGGGTTGTAGGGATGTAACGAACAGGCAGTCTGGATCATTGCATCAAATTAAACATAATGACAGATGAGCCGTGGCAACAGTAATTATTGTTGTTCATAATTAAACAGATAATTTTTATGTAAAAAAATATTGTAAACTGATTGTAAATAAGCTAACAAGTAAATTGCTAGTAACATTGATGCCTAAGACAGTCTTACTGACTTATGTGTATTTATTTATTTACAAATTAAAGGCAGGCTTACATCAGGCACTGAACAAAGTGAATTGAATATTAATTGGAAGCAGAGAGGGTGAAGGGCCTTGCTCAAGGGCCCAACAAGAAGAGTTTGGTAGCTTGAAACACCAACCATCTGATCAGTAATCCAGAGAATCAAGGATTAAGCCACTACTACTAGGTTTAGCACTAACAAGACTAAGGTCGAGCAATCCCTGGTAGTTTATTCACTAGCACACAAACAAGAGTGATGGTCCAAAACTTCAGATTTTCCAAAATGTCCTTGCACAAGTGTGCCTGATGCATTTTTTAAAAGCAAAGAGTTGCCACATCAAATATTGACTTTGTTTACTGGTTAATTTCCTATATAATATTTGATGAAAAAGTTCATTCATTTTTTATTATTTTTTTTAATAATAATGCATTGATGAGATTCCTAAGAGTTCCCTTTGCCACCCTGGAGTGTATTATTTTTTTGTGTGTTTTTTATTATTAAGTGTGTTATTTCTTAAATATATTACATACCATGATATCCCAAATGGATCTCTTAGACAACATTTCCCATATGGTAAAATATATATATTTTTTTTTTTGGCCGAAATATATTTTAAATATATGTTAAATATATGTTGTATGCTGTGATGCTCAATTTTTACATTTTTTACATCGAAAATATATTTCAAAATATTTTTTAGGGTCAAGAAAATAAATTTCCAACCTTGTAGTAGAATGAGGATGGAGATCCATCCATAAAAATGTATATTTATTATATATATTTTTTTTTCTTAACTTCTATATATTTCTTATAAATTCTTATATGTTTCTTGCTTGTTTCTTGTAAATGTATAAAATGTATTGTCTTGGATTGAAACATATGGAGGGAAAAAATCAATTTTGTAATTATTTTAAAATATATTTTCAAAAATATAAAAAAAAATAGCAAAAAAGTATTTTTTTAGCACATTTTGCCAATTTTTTTGTATATCTTGAAATAAATGTCAAAATATATTAGAATTTTTTTTTTTTTAATTGTATGGGTTTGAGTGAATGAAAAATAATATCTATCTATTGTACTTTTTCGATTAGTCTGCCAAAACTCTAAAAACTGAATTTTTTATAGTTTTTTTGTTTTTTCTCACTATTTACCATCAGTCTCTGAAATGCTTCTTCACCATTGTTTATTTTGTTTTCCTGACTTCGCTTTTTCCACATTACACACCCTAATCTGAAGGGGAACAAGCGGAGGTAGACAGACGGAGAAATCGCTTTTATTTTTATTGCTGAACTCCTACGCTAGTGCTGAGCACTATGGTAGTGAAAAGACTAGCGTGGCCTGTACTCGTTTAATTAAAATCTGCTGTGGATAAATGTATCTCCAGGTAGCATTTCGAAAAAGCAGCAGACCAAACCGGTTCTTAGTTCTAACTGCGAAAGATTATAACTTAGCAAGTTAAAACGTCTTTCTTATATAATACCCAATTCGACTAATATATTTAGGATATTCATGATATATATGATCATGTTTCTAGAAATTTTTCAAATGTCCAATAATATATATATATATATATATATATATATATATATATATATATATATTTTGCCAAATAAAACTGCAGATACATTTTCATAATTGAGTTTATTTCAAGTGTTTATTTCTAGAAAGTAGCAAAATTGTCTGTCAAAAGGTACATTATTAAGGTTAAAATATGTCTAGGAATTGACTATCATATATTTGGTTCAATTATGAGGACTTAAGAGTCATGCATTAATAATATTTTTTTCTTTCTTGTTTTCTCGTTATCACAACTTAATTTTCTCATGATCTTGACATAACAAACATTGTTTCCTTGTGATCAGTACTTCAGCATTCGAGAGGGTTCCAGCATCATGGATGATCACGTTTAGTTTTACTTTGAAGTCGATATCACAAGTAAACAACTTTGGTTATGTCAGGATTACGAGAAACTGTCATTTATATGTATTATAATTGTTGTGCGATTGGAAAAGACAAAAGGAAAAAGAAACCAAAAAATAAATAACAAAAACATTCCCTTCCTAAGAGCATGACATGCAAGCTGGTGGAAAGCTAGTCAGCTTGTAGCTCTACTTTTCAAAAGTAATGTGTTCAGTTTCTGTCCTTCACCTAGCTGTTTGCATTTATGTCATTTGGCCGACGCCCTTATCCAGAGCGACTTACAACTGAGCAGGGGAGGGTTAAGGGCCTTGCTCAAGGGCCCAGCAGTGGTAGCTTGGTGGTGGTGGGATTTGAACATGTGACCTGAGCCAAAGTCCAATTAACCTTAACCACTGAGCTACCGAGGTTTGACTTTTAATTCTTGGTTTTGATCTTGTTTTTGCTTTCTTGCTCTCATTTTGAACATGTATTATTGTTTGTCATTGGCCAACTTTAGCCCTTTTGATTCTGCCTGCTGATTTGGACTGTTGCATCCACTGCTGCATCCAAATTGCACCCGCATCTGCTATCATAAAAACTCACAATACATGACACTGAGCATGAGGTACCATGACATGAACCAACATTAATCATATGACTAGGTATAAGAGGAATAAAACACTTGCTGTTTTAGGAAAACAGTCCACAACCTGGATATATCACATCAACCAGACATGGACGTCCTAGAACAGCATATGCTGTTGTGTTTTATTTCTTACATAATGAAACTGTCTTCTGATTCTTTCCAATCATTTACAGCTTAGCCATGCTAGCAGATTAGCACCCACCATTTCTAGCATTGTGTAAATGGAAATAAAATCTTCTTGTTACTCCGAGATGAAAAATCAGCCATACTATTTACAGATTTTTGATGTCAGCTTTATCGACCCACTGATGAAAGCCTGTGTTGTCTGTTCCTGTCTTCTCCCATGCACAGCTTCATCATGTCCCAATTAGCAATTAGTCTGTTTCCTGTAATCTACACAGAAGCAATGATGTTTCCTTTTCAGAAACTTGGATCTGGACTCGCAACGCGTAACAAGGCTCCATGCAGGGAACCGAAAGCAGCAGACTGTCCACATGCCTGTTCTCTTCTGTCCTAGAGTACTGAATACAGTTTTTCATGCCAGATGGGAAAAGTATGATCTGCCGTAGTAGCTTTATGCGTTTTGGCAGGCCACCTGCTCACAGCCGCGAGAGAGGGAGAGACAGAGAGAGGGAAATGGAGAGGAGGTTGTGATCCCAGAACTGGCACCTACACACTGCTCACTCTGTCACTCTGAGTGCCCAGCAGCATGTGTGGAAATTACACACACACACACACACACAGACACACACACACACACACACACACACACACACACACACACACACACACAAATCTCATGACGTTACATCAGTTGTACACATCTACACTTTTCAGATGAGTGTTAGTTGTAAAAACATTGTTCATATTCGATGTATTGCCATCGAATATGAATAATACATTATTTTTGTGCCGCAAAATGTCCTTCCATTCGTATACTGCTCATATCGCGCGTTCCTAAATGTCCCGTAATGCCATTTTGTCTGTTTTTCGTTTGTATTTTTTTTTCAACACAGGACATCTGCTGGTGTTTGTCCTCAGATCTGAGCATCATCATAACGTTTTAAGGATTGAATAGATGTTTCAATGTGGCGTGAGAGCAAATGATTTGAAGTGCAATACTGGCATCTAGTGGTTGCATTTAAAACATCAGGTATAGGTAATAGCTGTGATGGGGTAATGTGTTTTTCATTTCATGCTGGTCCAAGCAACGTGGAAAATTATGTTTAACACTCAGAGGTGTAAAGAGAACCTGAGAATCATACATACCTTACTGCAGAATTTACTCCATTAAATGTAAGCTTTCACCAATTACAATATGACTCGAGTAAAAGTCTTCGAGTATCGGATTTGAACAGTACTTGAGTATTTTACTCATATTGGCTCAAAGATGCACTATTTCTTCACACCAAGACACATGTTAATGAAATGCAAAAAAACAGTTGATTTGTGAGGATTTTATTTCCTAAAATACAAATCAAATCGTACACTGACATTGAATTAACCTTCGACATGCCAGAATGAAACAAAGATCAAACAAGTCGGTCAAAAAGACAAAGTAGTAAAGCAATCTTTCAAAATGTATACCTTTAATACCCTGTAGATGTAGATAAAGTACAAAATACATAAAAAGATAGCTAAAAAGTACATATACTGAATCACAAATGTAGTTGAGTAGAGAGTAAAAGTATATCTAGTTGCTTATATACTCAGTAAAACTAGAAAGTAGCCAAAAAATGTACTTAAGTACAGTAATAAAGTACATTTTCTCACATACTTTACACCACTATTAGCAGTGGTGCTTTGGTAGTGGTCAGCATTGAAATGTATTGTGATGCCACACTCCACAGTAGTGGTTAATGCCTCTATGAAAGTAGACACTCAAGGCTTTGAGATTTAGCAGCTCTTTTTGGTCTTACAAGACTTAAGAAAAGCTTTTTCCCTCCAGACAATGGTGGCAAAAGTACACATATCCTTCCCTTCAAGTCGACGTGCAGATACTCGTGGTTTAAAAGACTCTAAAAGTTTAAATACTGACTAAACTTTTTCACTCAAATTAAAAACTCTTTAGTTATCTAATGAATATAGCCAGGCTGAACATCCCCCAGATAGAGCACAAGCAGAGAAAATATAATGAGTAGGGATCAGGTGATCAGGAATGTCTCTGTTTTCAGTCATGTTTACATCACTGACTCCATCTGTCTCATCCACAGTAACCCCAGACGTTTTGTTGCCTTCTGTTCATTGTTAGCTTGATAAACTAGCCTACGTCTGTGGTGCGTGAAAGACAGGAAATAGATTCAACTAAAAAATAGATTTAAAAATGAAGTAACGAGTCTGGTATGAAAATGGAAGAAGTAGAAAGTACAGATATTTGTGTCAAAAGTTTAATAAGTGAAAGTAAAAAGTTTAAGTACAGTAACTATTTGTGACGTCCCACCTCTGCCCCCAGACAGTCCACCTCATGAACACTTAAACTCATACTCTGTACTGGAAACTAAATTCATCTGCGATATATAAACACATTTAGCATGCAATAAGTAGAAATTTGCAATATACAATATATTCTTTTTCGAATGATCATTTATTACACTGCCTACACTGCCACAATTTCCACTTTTGGATATCTTTATAAAAGATCTGTACATTTTCTGATGTCCTGACTGAATATTATGTATGCATGCCTCATATTAATAATGTTGGACCTACAACGCTCTTTTCACCAAATCAATTTCCTTGTGTATGTAAACACTCTTCGCATTAATGATTCAGATTTTTCATAAAGACTTTGTTTTCCTACCACATAGCCTACTACGTTGTCGAATTTATTGTAGTAGTTGTATGTTTTACTAGTATGTAGTATTGTAGTATGTTTTACTATAAAAAAAGAAAACTATTGCAGTGTCCAATTTTTAACTGTTTACTGTTTTTTTATCTTTCTGTTTTTAATGTTATTATGGAGCTCTTTGAATTGTTTGCCCAGCAGAGGATTTCCGATATTCTTTTGCTTTTCCATCACAAGCGACTGACATGATACTCTACGCACAGAAACCGAACAGATTGACCTTAAAAGGCTTTGAAATCATTTATTTGATGATTAAAATGATTGGAAATGTCCGATAATTCGATTTCCATTCAGTTGGTGGAATAGAACGCCAATGTACTACTAGAAAGGGTCCTTTTTTTTATTATTAATAGCTTAATTCTGACCCACTCTCTCAATCAACTGAAGCATGGAGCTGAAAAAAAAACGTTTGGAAATCTCTTTTTTTCCGGAAAGATTGCTCACGTTTGGAATGACCTCTTGTCAATCATTTTACAGACACGCCTATCTTTATAAATCATTATGAGGAACATTTGCAAGTTGAAACTTGGCTTTTAAGCAGATGAACGTCCCAGTGTGTTTGAAAGCGATGTCATGGTCGTCCTTGCTAATGGTATCTCCAGGTAACATGCCAAATCATGTTGAGCCTCCTTAAGTTTGTGTTGTGTTGTGTTGTGTTGTGTTGTGTTGTGTTGTGTTGTGTT
>JAAIIK010000052.1:3783417-3802710 GCA_014706435.1 Silurus glanis | reverse complement strand
CACACACACACACACACACACACACACACACACACACACACACACACGGGTTTGTTCGTCTGGTCCATTAAAGGTGCGGTATGAATTTTTAAAAAGCGGTATCTCCTATATCCGTTTCGCTTCGTCTTAAAGATGACCCGGCGAAAACCAAGATCTGAAATATAGCTATATAATGGGTGTCAAAATCTAATTCGTGGGGTGAAATAAAGCCGAGTGGGCATCTGAGATGTACAGACGGGTCACGGCGCGAGTAAAAACGGGCCTTTTTTTAATACCAGAATTTGATTCCTATGTAAAGTGCATATGTAAATTCCAGTATATTGTTCTCCAGGACGGTTCCTATTGTGAAAAATAATGCATTGTGTTATGATTTTGAGAAAAATGCTGACTGTTCTGTTTTGTAGGCTTTCGTGAAGGATGTGCACGAGAACACGGTCACTGTGGCGTTCGAAAACAAGTGAGTATCACGTGACCGTGAACGTTACGACCCCTTATGCATTGTCTATTATTATAATACATTCTTTATAATACTTGCAGTGTATAATGGGCGAAAACTCACACCCTGATTTCATGTTTAACTTTGTTTGCGTGCTCGAATGCCCATGCAGTGTCTACGATTGTTTCCTGAATTTCTGTTAAAGCATGTTTTTTTTTTTTGTTTTTCCCCCCCTCATTTTTTCCATGATGTAGTTGGCAGCCGGAGCGACAGATCCCTTTTCATGACGTGCGGTTCCCTCCTCCTCCTGGGGCTCAGAAAGAGATCACTGAGAGCGACGAGGTCGAGGTACGTGCCGTCAAAGACTATCAGAAATCAGGCTGCGTTCGTTTTATTAATTTTTTTTGCCTGTTCTAATCCGCTCGTCTCTCCCGGTTTGGTTTGAAGGTGTACTCCAGGGCAAACGACAAGGAGCCATGTGGGTGGTGGCAAGCCAAAGTGCGCATGGTGAAAGGCGAGGTGAGCACTAGTTCTGCCTGGAATTCAAACTTCTCGAGCGGATTTATTTATTTTTTTTTTTATCAGTTTTACATAATTAATTTGTCTTTCAGTTTTACGTGATCGAATACGCAGCTTGCGACGCCACGCTCAACGAGATCGTCACGTTAGAGAGGCTGCGGCCCGTGAACCCCAACAAAGCCACCACAAAGAACCACTTCCTGAAAATCAGACTGGACGTTCCCGAAGACTTGCGACAGATGTACGTGATTCATTGCACTGACTCAAGCCTATTTCATCGATTCGGTTAATGCGCTATTTTTAATCTATAACACCTATCCGGAAAAACAGTGGTTTTATAGTGCTGTCGGCTAAAAGATCAGAAGTTCTGATTGGATTATTTGTGGCATGGTAATGAACTCTACGACTAGGGTGTCATTAAAAGGGAATTAGAACCAGTTTAAATCTCTATTAATGAAATATTCATTTTTGTATTACGTTTTGTTTATTCCTTGTTTTTTTTTTTTTTTTTGCTATTTCTCCCCCCACGTGCATTGTATCGTAGGTTAATTGTACTCGAGATGCATGAAGTTGTGGTATATTCCCTTTTTTTTTTTTTTTCCTCCTCCGTCAACAGCTGCGCAAAAGACTCGGCTCACAAGGATTTCAAAAAAGCCGTGGGAGCATTCAATGTCACGTATGACTCCGATAAGAAGCAGCTAGTCATTCTGGTGAGTCAAAATCCTCGACTCAGTGCTTGACATTTCCTGATTTTGATCATTTTATATTTTATCTCAACACTTTTTTTTATTTTTTTTTTTTTGATACATTCCAGTCCGTCAACGAGGTGACCGCTAAACGGGCGACGATGCTGACAGACATGCACTTCAGGAGCCTGCGCACCAAAATGTCCCTCATGCTAAGGAACGAAGAGGCCAGCAGGCAGCTGGAGGTACGGGTTCTAACACACCCAGGCATTATCCTGCGTTCCGCACGTCCTCTCTGTCCGCCCGGGCAGCGAGCGTCCGCAGTGCAATCGAATCTCGCTGCTAAATCTGTTCCTGCGGCTTGCGAATGGAGTCGGTAACGTAATGATGGGATTGTGGCCTGCAAATCTGCTGTGTGGCACTTCAAGGTCTATATTTAACAAGAGCAAGAGGGTTTCGCTATCTCGTATGTTGAGCCGATGCACAGCTGTTGCATTCCAGACCGAGCCTTAAATGCACCCGGAGGCAGAACCGGCTTCCACGCCGGTGCACGGGGGGGGGTTTAGAGGAGCATCAGAGCAAATAAAGATTAGCAACTGTTGGTTTATTATGAAATATTAAAGTTTTAATCCCATTCGTAAACATGAAACCCTTTGAAAGCAATTTGAGGTTGAGTTTTTTTTTTTTTTTTTTTTTTTTAAATCTTTGAAAAAAAAATATTTTTTTTGTAAATACATGCTTTTGTTTGCATGTATTCAAACATTTCTAATGATTTATTACCTCCTATTTTTGAAGGAGCAACGAGGCAAAAAAGTTGCCCAATTTCTCCTCACTGACCTGTACCCCTTCTTCAAATCAAAAAAGGTTTGGAAAGATTTTGCAATATAGCTATTGCTATAATAGGGTAATATTATATATTTGATGTTAGGTGATATAGGTCTTACATTTCATACCTAATGGTTTGATTTGATTTAGTGAAACCCGCAGAAACCCTGTATAGGAGCTCGTCTCTTGGATTGGACCACACGAACGTGCATCAATGAGCCTCGGCCGCCCACGACCCTGTCGCCGGTTCACCACTGTTCCTTCTTTGGACCACTTTTGATAGAGACTGACCACTGCAGACCAGCAACATCCCGTTTTGGAGATGCTCTGACCCAGTCGTCTAGACGTCACAATTTGTCAAACCTGCTCAAATCCTCACGCTCGCCCATTTTTCCTGCTTCTAACATCAACTTTAAGGAAAAGATGTTCTCTTGCTCATCAGGTGCAAGAGATGAATAACACTGATCATTTCACCAGACGTATTGGCAATAATATAAATACTTTTAACTGAAGTAAATAAAAGGCAGTGTGTCAATCATTGGCACCATTAGACCTTTATGCTGTAAAACACTCGATTTCATCTAATCATTGATGAGGTTGGAGAATACACGCTGAGAGAATTTGCTCTCACTCCTTAATGCAGAATCCAGATTCCCCTCTTGTGGATTCTCCTCCTCAGCTCTTTTTTTGGAACAGATTTTCAGCAGATTGGAGGTCAGGGTACCCATCTTGAACTGGGTCCTATCAAAAGCTTGACCTT
Organism: Silurus glanis; assembly: GCA_014706435.1. Classification (NCBI taxonomy): domain Eukaryota; kingdom Metazoa; phylum Chordata; class Actinopteri; order Siluriformes; family Siluridae; genus Silurus; species Silurus glanis. The sequence goes on along the minus strand of JAAIIK010000052.1, from coordinate 3,799,484 downwards.
CTAGTCATTGAGCCATTTTTTTCTTATTTATGAGAATTTGGGTGCAAGATCTATTCCTCCTTGATGCCATGTATCCGATGTTTGAGGGGAGGAGAAACGGTGAAACACATCACCAATTATTTACCAAACGTAACAATGGGGTTTTAGATTCCAACATCTGTTGAATTCCAGGTGCTTACCTTTTAAGGTGAAAGGGGAAAAAAAAAAAGACTTTCTTTCGGCTTGCTTTCTAATTGTTCCAATATTAAGGGAGTAAAGGAATATGACCTCTACAGTACCTCGTATTTCTCCCCCAGGAAAACCGAAGGTCGTGCGAAGACTGTTTCGGCGTTCCTAATCACCGTTGACTTTTCAAATAATAAAAAACAAACTGTAACCAAAACGGGATAAAGATGTTGTGTTTATACTCGGTTCACGGTCACGTCCTCGTCTTTTTGCAGAGCTCTCGTCAGTTAGCGTCGAGGTTCCACGAGCAGTTCGTGGTGCGCGACGATCTAATGGGTTTGGCCATCGGCACCCACGGTGCCAACATCCAACAGGCTCGCAAAGTTCCCGGGGTCACCAACATTGACCTTGACGAAGAGACGTGCACCTTCCACATCTATGGAGAGGTACGCCGCAGATCTGCTTCTTCAGTGCTGCTTATAAACTGCTGGTGATTTGTGAGCAGAATGGTTTAAACGCTATTGTGTGTGTGTGTGTGTGTGTGTGTGTGTGTGTGTGTGTGATCGCAGGACCAGGAGGCTGTGCGCAAAGCCAGGAGCTACCTGGAGTTTTCAGAAGATGTTATCCGGGTACCCAGGAATTTAGTAGGTAAAGACCAAACAAGCAGTCATCTACTGGATTTATAAACATAAGTTGAAGCACCATGTTCAAAGGCTTGTGGACACCTGAGCATAAGGTTGGTGTGTGTGCCAGTCCACATTTATTCCCTGTTTGCTCCTATAATAACCTCCACTCTTCTGGGAAGATGTTCCAGTGGAGCTCTGTGTTCATTCAGCTACAAGGGTGTTAGTGAGGTAGTGATGTAGGTGAGGTGAGGAGGCCTTTGGTGCAGTCAGCCTTCACATTCATCCCAAAGGTGTTCAATTGGGTTGAGGTCAGAGCTTTTCTATCTTACCCTCTAAGATCTTCCACTCTAAATGATATTTTCATAGAGCTGGTTTTGTGCACTGGAACAAGTAAGGGTCTCCTAGTTCAAGCGAAGGGGAAATTGGCTATACACGAAATGAAAAGCATCACTAAGAAGAGTATTTGGTATCTTCGAGAAGAAAATAATTTCATCAGTGTTGACAAAAGTAAAAAAATTAGTTTCTCATTTGGTTATTGGTTATATTGTATTGTTCCCCCTCAATCAGGAAAAGTCATCGGGAAGAGCGGGAAGCTGATTCAGGAAGTTGTGGACAAGTCCGGAGTCGTCCGTGTGAGAGTGGAACCGGAAAACGAGAAGAAATCCTCTCCATTGGAGGAGGTCAGTTTGTGTTTCTGAACCGTTGTGTGAGTAGGGATGGGGAAAGGAAGATGTCCTCTAGTAAAGTAAAGTGAAGTGGGTGTGTGTGTGTGTGTTTGATGCGCTCGGATGGCTTTGTGATTAATGATTGTTTTGTTATTATTTCTTTACTTATGCAACGCTAATCGAATCCTGCATCGGATTAAAGGGCATGGTGCCGTTTGTTTTTGTCGGGACTAAAGAAAGCATCTCGAACGCACGCCTACTGCTTGACTACCATCTCAACTATCTGAAGGTCAGCCGCCTTTTCAGTTTTTTTCTGCATGCTTTCCTGTGGCTATGAGAGGAAATAGAGCTGTAGCACCTGTGAGAGATGGCGACTAGCAAGTGTATTAGTCAGTTTATCTGTGTAACCAATACTGCATAGTAGAAATCAACCGATAGTGGATTTGACCCATTCTGATAGCTAGGTTGGATCGTACGTGCCGATATCCGATGAATATATTTTTTAAATGGATACTGCTTTAAAAAAAAAAAGAAAAAAAAAAAAGAATTACACAATGTAAAATATTACTGAACTTTATTTTCTAATAATCATGAAAATATGCTGATATATAATGTGTGAATATATTAATTATATTATATATATTAAAATTATATATTATAATTCTAATTAAAAAAAAGACGCTTTATATAAACAGCACATAATCAGCAGTCAGTGATTCGCCTCTAGAGGCCGATCTCGTACTGTGTAACGCAACCCGGAAAAACTATCAGTATGGATTATTGCCATTCAGCAATCAACTATCGGTGCCGATTCATCGGTTCCGACCTCTACTACATAGTGATGCTGCTGCTAAAAAGAGATGCGTTGATACACCACCCCTAAAAACTTAACTCCTGTAAAGCTGTTTTTATAATAAATATTTACATACAAGGTTTTTTCCTCACAGGGAAGATTAGTCAAATTTTCCCGACAGTTATGCAAATAGTAGTTATGCACACGCGATTTTTTTTTTTTTCATTTCTTTTGTATCCAGGAGGTTGATCAGTTGCGGATGGAGAGGCTTCAGATCGACGAGCAGCTACGGCAGATCGGCGGAGGCCCCAGAGCTCCATCAGGCCGACCGGAGAAGGAAAAAACGTTCAGCTCTGACAACGGCATGGGACATCCCCGAGGGGGCAAGCCGTACGGTCGCGGGGGGCGAGGACGACGAGGGCCTACGTTTGCCTCTGGTACGCCTACCTCGTCAACTCCTTTTATTTGTGCAGTTTTCAATAAAAAAGCTTTTTTTTATATTTTTACAATCACAAAGAAATCCTGATTTGTAGGAATTCATGAAATATCCCTCGATGTATCAGGTATTTTGTATCCTGAGATGTGATTTTAATGACAGTGCACACATTTTTTTACAATGATTAATTAGTGGTAGGTGGGAAGTGGTAGCAGTCAAAAAGTTGCACTTCTGATCAAATCCCAGCACCACCAAGCTCGTATTATTGGGCCCATGAGCATGGCCCTTAATTCTCAGCTGCTCAGTCGTATAAATGCGATAATTGCGAGCCACATTGGACAAGGACTTTTGCCAAATGCTATAAATATAACAAGGGTGTTTCATGGTTTCTTAGTTTAAAGTGTTTTACAGTGAATTAAAAACTACTGTAGCAGAAGTAAAACGTTCCTTTTAATATCATTTAGTTGGATGACACTTTTATGCTGCAGTTAAAATGCATCTAACTGGTGTATTTTATCGTTAGATATTCCCTGAATAAACATTAGTGTATGTGCTTTAATGATTAACGTACGTCATTATGTTTAGTTGTGGAACATTAGCGTCTTTATGACTGCCGTTTGAAAGGCTTCTGCTCAGAAAGTCTAATCTAACGTAGACTGTTAATGCCTTCCGTTATTTGAAAGTCTGTCTTTGGTGCAATTTTTTTCTTAAGGCACCAATTCTGAAGCGTCGAACGCATCCGAGACTGAATCCGACCACAGAGATGAGCTGAGCGACTGGTCTCTGGCCCCCACCGATGAAGAATCTGTGGGTTACCCCAAACGCGCCCCAGAAGGCCGGAAGAGGGGGGGCGCTAGCGGTCGAGGACGAGGAGGACGAGGAAGAGGAGGCGGTTACAAAGGTAAATTCCATTTCTCGAACTCCCCTGATTTTCATTTAGCACCAGAAATATATTTGCTGTACCAGGTTTATGTATTTCTCATTTTTTAGTGAGATAGAGATAGATAGATAGATAGATAGATAGATAGATAGATAGATAGATAGATAGATAGATAGATAGATAGATAGATAGATATTATACATTTTATTTATTTTATAAATGTTTTTTATGAATACTGTAAAACAACAAAAAACGTCAAATAGTTCACTACACAAAGTGATCATGAAATAATTATATAAATAATTATGGATATCTTAGTTATACTAACAAATATTGAGGAAAATGAGCCCTTCAAACTGAAACAAAAAGTAAGTCACATCCAAAATGAAGATGAAGAAGAAGAATAAAAAAAAAAGACATTTCAAATAAAACATTCTTTTTAACTTGTAGAACAGTGGACACTTAACTAGTCCTGTTAAAGAACTGCAAGCGATTGAAGTATAACATGGTCCATTTCTAGTTCGAGTTCTTTTTTAATATTCAAAGATAAGAAGCCGATAACTTAATATTATAATGGAGAATGCGGAGCTGGTGTGCATGGCGTCCAGTGAGTCTGCATCAGAAAGCATGACCACAAACAGTACGTGGTGTCAGTGACTCGCCTCTAGAGGCCGCTCTTGTATTGTATAATGACAGCAGTCCTTCTGAGACGCAACCTGGGGAAAAACTATCTGACTTTTATCCAAATACATTAGCATCCTCTATATAAGTCCTGTGTCGGCTGTTACTATAGAAACATTAACATGAATTTCCAGAAAACACCTAACCACGTGATTAGAAAATGCTGGCATGGCATTCAAAAACAATAAACTAACAAATTTGAGGAGGGTTGTTAAATCAAGACTGGAAATTTTCAATGGGAATTAATTTAATAAGGTAATAAACTGGGAATTTACAAAATTGCAGGTTAGCCTGTAACTGGAAACGTATGTAGTTGGGGGATCATTTTTGTTAATGTTTTAGTTGAATTTTAGTTGAATTTCTACCCTGCACAGTTATTAATCACATGCACACAACACACTTACTGCAGGGTTACTGAGGCCACACCCCCTACATGCACGGTGCAGTTCATCATTCACACATCATTTCCCAAATCCTACACACAAAATAATGTCCATCTTGAGTATATCACATAAATTACATAATGTTTCAAACTTCCTTGTGCTGTGCGTAAGCTATTGTGCTACAAAATGATAGTAACAATTAAATCAAAGTCAAAAATGTCATTTAAAAATATTAGTTTAGATGCATGTCCGCTTATGATTAAACAAAATGTTTCAATGTGTTTGTATCTAATAGTTTATATACATTTCCACAAATTTCTAATTAATTCTCATAAATTCCCATGAATTCCAAAAGTTTCCAAAAATTCCCCAGTTCCAATTGAACCTTTTCACCTGAAATCCCCCCCCCCCCCCCTTAGAACCCTAGTTGTGGTTATGAACAATTAAAACACGTGTTTAATGTACAACAACAAAATGTGTGAGTAATATAATAAATAAAATGCATTTATTCTGTAAATTATTTATTTTCGATACATTTTTTTATTTTCATGTTTCTTGACAAACAATGGAATACACTATCAGTGAATTATTCCAGGTGTGTGTGTGTGTGTGTGTGTGTGTGTGTGTGTGTGTGTGTGTGTGTGTTTGGATTAAAGATTCAATAAATATAGTGAAAGTGTTTTATGAGTGTGTTTTTTTTATTGTCTGATTATATGTATGGTGCTGAAATGTTATATTTATTGTGTATCGTGTTTTAATTGAGGTGAGGACGTACACTGGAGCGAGTCACGTCCCCGGAACTCCAGAGATTCCAAGCCGAGGCTGCAGGAGGATTCACTACAGGTATCAGTTTCTCTGTTGGAAAATCAAAATCTGTTTGATATTTTTCAATCATTGCATGACCGATCAGGTGAGCCTTTTCTGTTACATGCGGTGTGGACTTTCTTTAGTGCAGTAGTTTACTGTTCTATGAACATCTGGAGTATATTGTAAAATGCATCAGTGCTGTGAAATTCTCAATTCTGATTGGTCAGCAGGTGTCGATTTAGTTTACAATCTTTAAAACCTGTGCTGCTTTTATGGAATTGTTGCACTGGTTGCAGTATGTTGTTTTTATAGTCTTTATGTAGGAAGACGCATACAGTGGTACCTCGACATATGAGTTTAATTCGTTCCGTAACCTTGCTCGTATGTCAAATTGCTCGTATTTCAAAGCAAATTTCCCGATTGAAATTGATTGAAATGCCATTAATCCGTTCCAGCCCCCAAAATGCCACCCCAGTTGTTTTTGTTACGTGTTTTTGAATTAGAAAAAATTATTTATAAATGACAAATCGTGTATAAAAACATAATAAAAGAGTATGTAGAGATATAATAAGGTTTTATTCAGTGTATTTTCCATGGAAATGAGACGACTTGAGGGGGGGTGTGAGTGTGCGGGGGGGGGTAGAGGCGATAAGCGGAAGGAAAACTATTCTTTGCTTCTTTGCTTATCTTAATTTTCGTCACAATCTTCGCTTTCTGGCTTCGATTCGCCATCTAGCAGCGGCGTCTCGAACTCGCATCTCAAGTTTTTGCTCGCGTATCAAAGCAAAAATTCGACCGAGTGACCGCTCGTATCTAAAAAAAACTCGTATGTTAGGGCACTCGTATGTCGAGGTACCACTGTATATAGCATGACAAGATCCTATATCATAATTGATAACAGGAACTAACTTGTTTGATGAATGTTCTTTAATATTGAATATAAAAAGCTGTTTTAAAAAAAAAAAAAAAAGAAAGAATCCTCTTTGGCAATTTTTGAAGTACCAGAAGTACCTGTTTTTCTCTTACCGGTGCTCCATTGAGCCTCTGTCTCAGCGTGATCGGCGTGTTAAGTGTGCTGTGAAGTGTTGTGTTTGGGGAAAGGCTTATGTAAACAGTTGGATAACATCCTGCTCCACTCCCTTTTTTTTTTTTTTGGCTCTGTGGCAAGAACTGTCACTATCTGTGGTATAAGAGGAATAAAATACTTCAGGATGTTAATTGCAGGAAGATGTTACAGGGTCGACGCAGGGGCTCTGCTTTATAGAGGTCATCCAATTCATCGGCACCGATAGTTTGGACTTTCGTTACAAATTCATACCGATAGTTTTTCCGGGTTGCGTCTGTGCAAAATTGTCACCTTTTGAATGGCTTTAGTCCAAAGCAATAAAATTTACATTTATTAACATTTTTTATATTTGTGCTAAAGTGTTTACTATTTTACATGTTTTTTTATTATTATTATTATTATTATTATTATTATTATTATTATTATTCATTTGTAATCCAATATCAAATAAAAAAAATAAATCTTTATTTGTGTCAGGGTTACTGTCTCTTTGTTCTCATGTCTGGAAACTATGTAATCAATAAAGAAACTTATGAGGACACCGATTAGAAGATTTAAAGTGAAATGAAGCGTCAAAGTGAATAAATAATCACCAACAACGGGAGTAATAAAAGAGAGCTGTCTGTCTGCCCTTTTATCTTTTCAGATTCGCGTCGACAGCAATAACGAGAGGAGCGTCCACGCCAGCCGAGGCCCTCAGGGGCCCAGCGGCGACCCCAGCGGCCCCCGACAGAGAAACATCAAGGAGCGGGGGATAAAGAAAGAGAAGCAAGAAGGGCAAGACAGCCAGGTCGTCATGAACGGCGTGTCGTAATCGAAAATCCCCCAACCCCCCTCATGTCTAATCTCCCAAACACCTCCACCGTTCCAGAAGCTTCTTTCATTAGAGACACATTAGGCCAAAGAGAACCAGGTCAGTAGGGCTTAAGGAAAAAACTAAAAAAAAAAAAAAAAAAGACATGACATCAAGCACATTTTGTAACTGTTAACGGGGGTACTAGACAAAATCGTCTCTGCTGTCTCAGAATTTTGTAGTCACGTTGATTAGAGGTGTCAGTCTCTAAATCGGAGGTTTTGTAATCGACTTTCTAGGCAACTAACGAAGATGTGGGTGTGTTTAAAAACCAACAATTTTTTTTTTTTTTTTTTTTTTTTTTTTTTTTTTTTTTTTTTTTTTTTCTTCACATCAGGGGGACATCGGATTTGATTCAAATATATGTGCCATCTCTCGTGGCAGTTTTCTTTCCCCTACTGTTCTCTGTCTGGTTGTTCTAGAGCCCATTATGATGTGAGGTTCCATTTAAAAAAAAAAAAAAAAAAAAAAAAAAAAAAAAAAAAAAAAAACACAACAAACAAAAAAAAAAGTTTTGACAAATAGACATACTTTTAGATGATCTGTGCCTTTAAGTAGTGGGATAGTTTCTGAATTTGGATCTCTAAATCAGGGAAGACGACATGGATTCTGCATTATCTCAGCCAGTCAGTAAAAATAAACCATGGTGCATGTACAGTACTTCACATGTGGTGTGTTTTGGTACATCTAAAGGGCAACTCGTTTTTTATTATTTTTTCACCTTTTCTTCCTTTCGACTCCACGTAAAGGTAAAAAACATCCCGAGTTACAAAGTAGTCAAACCCTCGATGCGCGGGTTACGTCGATGCGTTTGATTCATTTCCACCAGACGCTTTAGCTACAGTAGACGTCCATTTTTCAAAAAAAAATATTTTTTTTTTTGGTTTTTTTTGTTTTAATTTTTTGGGGGTTGCTTTCTAGTACCATCCAAACTTTTAAAAGCGACGCTTACAGGGAGTAGATGAACTTCATCCCAAGCCACGTCCTGTCACTCCCCCATAAACTCCGCCCCCTCAGACTCTTTGTGTGTTTACTCCACTTTCATGTTCAGGTGTAAAAAAAATAAATAAAAAAAAAAAAAGCACTGATCAGATATTGCTGTAAAAGCTTCGTTCTCGAATAACGGCGTATCGTACGTGATACGCCCGCTGTTATTTTGAAGTTTAACGATCGAACGTTTCAAGTGTGCACTTACCTTTTTTTTTTTTTGTGTGTGTTCCTTCGGCAACTACGTCGTTTTAAAGAGGGGGGGGGGGGGGGGTCGACAGACGCTCGTAACGAGACCGGCGAATCGCGCTCACACCCACGTCGTAACGGACGCAACGATCTTTCTCGTTTCTGCTGTACTTTTTTCGCTTAGGGAGGAAAATGAAGGAGGTGTGAAACATTGAGTTCAGTGTAAAAGCCGTGTTACCTGATCTGTGCTTGTGCATTTTCTTTTTTTCTTTCGTTCAGTTTAGAGGTTAAGACCAGATCTTTTTCCCCCCAACGATTTTTTTCCTCTTTCTTTCTTTATTTTTTTTTTTTTTTGGAAACTCTACTGTGACGCTAACCCTAGTAGTCCTTTTCTCCTCTCTGTACAGCTGTAAGTTTTTTTTTTTTTTTTTTTTTTGTTTTTTTTTTGTTTTTTTTTTTTTTTTTTTTTTTTTTTTTTTTTTTTTTTTTTTTTTTATATTTCTTTTTTTTTTTTTTTTATATATATATACCTGCTATTTCCTGCTAGAGCATCTCCTTCCCAGTGACGATAATTCAGCCCTACTTGTTGCAGCATAAATCTCGATCCGATTTGCCTGAATCGACGTCCTGCGACAAACAAGACTAAATGTCTAAATGCCGGTTGCGAGGCGGTCAACATCAGCGTGTTTTATTGAAAGAATTGAGCCGTTATTACACCTTGTTTGGCTCAAATGGGCAACGTTTAGAGAGACTGCAATTAGGGCAGGATGAACTACATTGTCCTGCGATGATGGATATCCAATACTGTGTGTCGTTTTTCTTGTATTTAACACACCTACTAAAAAAACTGCTCATAAACTCGCTGCACTGTTGTATAACAAGATACAGGTTCAGCAGTAAAGTCCCCAGACCATCTTCTCCTAACTGCTTTGGTACCATCAAGGCTACTTGAACTTTTTGTTCCTTTAGTATTTTTCACTCGCAAACATTAACGTAGGGGTTTGTGTGTGTGGGTGTGTGTGTGTGTGTGTGTATATGTTCGGCATTAGTTTGCAGGAAATGCATCGTAGTTTGACTTCTATCCACTTAAAAACCTATAGACCGGTCGCTAATTATTAGATAGTGGTCAGGTTTAAATACTGGAGCGCCTTCAAGTCCTCTAAGAGGCCATGCATGTTCTAGTTTTCTTGACTCAATTTCCTCGCGATCTCAACACAACGAGTTGTTTTGTCGCGATCACGACTTCATTTTCTCCACGGTCAGCACTTTGCTTTAGCGTGTATTCGGCATCAGCTCTAGAACGTGCTCTTATGCCAAATACGCAGAAAAATGAAGTACCGATGACGAGGAAACAATAAGTCGAGATCGTGGAAAAATCGTGGTAACGGGAAAAAAAACGAAAATTATAATGCATGGCCTTTCAGGACTAATGCACTTATAGAACAGTTTTAAACATTAGCTAGTGAAGTCTAGAATATTATTATTACTAACTAATTTCCAGAATTATAACTCTTACTATTATAATAATTATAGTAGTAGTAGTAGTAATAATGGTGATATTAAAAAAAAAAAATTAGAAGCCTCTAAGCTCAAATACTTTATTTCTGTTTGTTTCATGACTCTTTGATCTCAGATTTTATGATTAATTTTGGTGATGGTGTAATTAGTAATAGTGTCACCATTATTCTTATTATTAATACAAATGTGTCCTATTAATATGAAAGCGTTAATATGGTGATGATGATGATGGTGGTGGGGTTAAGGGTGAATGACCCAAGCAGTAGGTGTGTTAAAACAGGGAACTCGCTCACTTCCGCAGGACTCCATCCAGAGAAAGTGAGTTATCAGCGGTGAAGAGCTCCTTTTCAGTCTCTTTGACGCAAAACTCGTACAAGGCTCAATCTGTAACAGTCTGTTAATGCAAAGTGTATTTAATAAAAAAATAAAAATAAAAAAAAATAAACCACTGTTCAGAAAATGTTGCCAAACAGACTGTTTTCTAATTATTTATTTTTTAGACTGTATGAGTTTACAAAAACAGCGAAATTTCCAAAAAAAAATACACATTTCTCTCTTGCTCATATTGTAGGCTGTAATAATAATAAAAAATAATCAATGTTAAAATAGAAAAAAAAAAGAATTCATCAGACAGGAAAAAAAAAAAAAACATTAATAAACAAGAAAAGCTGTAGATACTGAACCAAGTAGACTGACCTTGTATGTTACTGCACTTTGGGTAAGAATTTCTTTGTACATAAATAGCAAGACAGATTGGGTTTTATGTTGACATTGTTTGGTTATAGTGCAATATATTTTGTATGCAAGCAGTTTCAATAAATAAAGGTTGATCTTCCTCTGCAAGCCGAAGTGCGTGTTTATCTTTTTCAGAAACGGAGCTTTATGACTTTGCCGCATGCTTGTTACGAGGTGCGTAATATGGCTGTGAATATACCGTGCTGTGCTCTTTCTTTTCCACTTGATGGAGCTCTTGCAGTTCTTGCAATAACATGGCTCCATTTCATACACTATATGCAGAAAAGTATTGGGACACCTGATTTTTCCAGCCATGTGTAATGCAGTAACATTACATTTTCCCTTTGAACTAGTAGACCATGAAGATAGTTTACATAATCTGGAGTGGAAGATCTTGATTGGCCTGCTATAGAGCCCTGAATCCAAAACACCTTTGGGATAAATGTGAATGCTGACTGCACCCCCAGGCCTCATCATTACCTGACTTCACCAACACCCTTGTGGTAGAGTGAGCATCTCCAAAAGCGCACTCCAACATCTAGTGGAACATCTTCCCATTAGAGTGGAGGAAATTATAACAGCAAATGAGAACTAAATGTGGAATTGGATGGTTAAAAAAAACAACACATGATTCTTATGATCCGGTGTCCACAATCTATTTTTTTGTCTATAATTCATATGGATTTTTGGCCATTTGTTTCATTTTTGCATGGATATCTCAGAGCACTTTATCTTTTTCATCTGTAAATAAATAAACAATGCATACATTTGCTTAATGAATTCAAATGTAAATAAAATAGCAACCACCGAAGTGTGGAGTTCCCTAACCTTGCTATTTTATTCACCGATGACTAATGTCCGATTATTCACACACACACACACACACACACAGAGAGAGAGAGAGATCAGGCATGCATATCATTATGGCCACCATTGTGTTGGTCCCCTTTTGCTGCCAAAACAGTCCAGACCCCTTGAGCATAAACAGCATGAACTTCTTCAGCAGTTTCACCTACAGGAGATCGTCTGTTGGATCGGACCACACGGACCAGCCTTCGCTCCCCACGTGCATTAATGAGCCTCGGCCGCCCGTGACCCTGTCGCCGGTTCACCACTGTTCCTTCCTTGGCGCTTTTTTTCTAGAAACTGACCACTGCAGACCAGGAACATCCCACAAGAGTTGCAGTTTTGGAGATGAAGTCATCGGATAATCATCAGCTCCTCCCTCCTGGACTTCCTTCAGGTGGAATAGGGGCAGATACGCTAACCTAGATTTTATTCCCCCCCACCTATTCCCAAGCAAATATTTCTTGACCATTATTTCATCATGAAATGGACAGACGTGGCTCATTTAAAGCAATACTTATTGCCCCCTTTTTTTTTTTCCCTCCTCCTGTGTGGTCATTAATGAATGCGTGTGAAATTAATGGCAACACTTAAAACTGTGCCTGGAGTACTATTTAATTAGCATACAGTGGCACATGAGCTATGTTTTTAGGAGCTCGGTCCTGCTCGAGTGACTGTTTGGCTGAGTTTAATTTACGGTGCGGCGTGCAGGACGAGTGGTTTGGGGCTTTAATGTTTAAGCTTAGATGCACGAGTATTTCGTTTTACCCCTTAGGATCATATGGTGAATGATAATCGGATGATTTCCTCACTTCCTCCTTCTCAATTGATTCATCCCTACTGTATAATGTGTGTGGGAGTCAATGGCTCACTCACTCATTCGTTCTGGTGAGGTGGTTTTACTGGTCACACGCACACACACACACACACACACACACACAAACAGGCTGACAGTCTCTTAAGTTAATTTATAAGGAAAATATCTCCCCTCTGAGGAAACCCTACAACAGATGAGCTTCTGAGTAGACCCTCTGCTGGAAGGTAAGAGCCCAAGATCCCCTGAGGAGCATTTAAAAGACGAAACCAAGCTTCATTTTTCTCCACTTTGGCCTGTAAAAGCACTCGGCGTATGCGTAGTTATATGAATAAGCAAGGAATAAAGCACATCGTGATCAAATAGAGGCACGTCCCCACCCTGAAGGTGAAAAATAGACGTGTGCAAACTGCAATGTTCTAAAAAATAAGTACACTGTATGGACAGAAGTTTGTGACACCTGACCATAAGAATCATTTTTTTGGACATTCAGTTCTAATTTGCTGTGCTGTTATGGCAGCCTCCACTCTTCTGGGAAGAAGTTCTGCAAGTTTTCGGCATGTGCTCATGGAGATTTGTGAACATCCAGCCACAAGGGTGTTAGATCTCTTTAGCAGGCCACTCAAGATGCAATGCAACCAATGGAAATTATTTCTCCATGGAGTTCACATGCTGTTTTGTGTCTCCTTGTTTAAGTGTTTGTTTTATATTAATGTTTTATATTAATTAAATATTCATTCCAGGCTGAAGACACCTGGCCATGTGCTTTTTCAGCATCGTATTCCACATTCAGTCCCGATTTGCTCTTATAATTCCTTCCACTCTTATGGGAAGATTTTCCACAAGATTTTAGAGTGTGCTTGTCGACATTTGTGTTCATTCAGACTCAAGGGTGTTAATAAAGGCAGGCACTGATGGAGGTGAGGTGAGAAGGTCTGGGGTGCAGTCAGCATTCCAATTCATTTCAAAGGTGTTTAATAGGGTTGAGGTCAGAGATCTATAGCAGGAGACCTGCATCCAAAGGCGCACAATCCAACTGTGAGAAGAAGAGCATCTGGCTGGAAAAAGTAATGTGTCCCAATTCCATTTAATGCAGCATAAACCTTGTATAATGTATATGTATATTAGATGAAGGTTTCTAGGCTAAAGATATAAAGATAAACTGTGACCAAAGACCAGATTATTCTAGTCGTGTCCAAAGTATATGAATAAAATCACAGTGAGTAATAATAACTGCCGATAGGAAGTTTAAAAAAAGCAGAGATAAAAAAATACTACTTTAAATTTGACTCCAGTAAAAGTGTCCCTTCCAGCTTTCACTTGAGTAAAAGTACAAAAGTATTTGCCTTTAAATGTACTTAAGAATCAAAAGTACTATGATTTATTATAGCTATAATGTTCCTATTATCACTTTTGTCACAAGACTCTTTGCTCAGTCAACTCAGTTTACGTGAAAAGACTCGAATGTGACTCTCGACTCGAATGGCACACTGATCTATTAATAGAATGATATGAATAAGTAAAAAACTGATTGATATCCATTCAAATGATCAGGAGTCCAAAACCTACTTTTCATCTACTAAAAAAAAAAAAACGCATGAGTAAGGTCACGTGTGTTGTGGCGAGTTCGAGTCAGGAGTTTCTTCCATCTTCTCTCTAAATGTTCTGCTTGCTGTTGAACTGACGCTGAACTGTATGTTTGTGGTAAGTAGATACCACCAAAGTGCAACCAAAACATCTTTAAAACAAAGCGTTCGCTCGACCCTGATCGTTGGCTTTCTACGTGTTTGACCGGTTACGTTTTTATCCTCATAAATAAAAAGAAACGACTGATTTCACAAAATGAATGAGTAAAATGTACAAATATTTGACTTTGAAATGTAGTGAAGTGAAAGTAAAAATCTCCCCAAATGGAAATACTTCAGTAAAGTACAGATACACGAAAAACCCTACTTAGGTACAGTCACAAATTACATTTACTTCATTACTGTCCTCCACTGTACCTATTTATAACCCCAAAGGTGTTCCACAGGGTTGAGGTTGAGGAACCCTATAGCAGGCTACTCAAGATCTTCCGCTCAAGATCTTCCATGGGGAAAAGTCAGTGTTCTAATACAATCTCCTCAGAAGAATTAAGGTTATTATAACAGAAAATGAGAACTACATTTGGAATGGGATGCTCAAAAAGCACTAGTCAAATCAAGTTTTTTTCTATAGCGCTTTTCACAATGGATATTGTCTCAAAGCAGCTTTACAGAATTTAAGAGTTAAGGTGAATAGTGTGTATTTATCCCTGATGAGCAGCCATGGCAACTGTGGCAAGGAAAAACTCCTTTAGATGTTCTGAGGAAGAAACCTTGAGAGGAACCAGACTCAAAAGGGGAACCCATCCTCATTTGGGTGACATCAAGAGTGTGATTATATTCTTTAAAACAATACAAAACACTGGAGAGTGAGAACTAACATGAGCACTGGAGTGTAAGATTATGAGTAATGCTCTTTCTACAGTCTTTTACAGTCATTTGAGGTTATGGAACCAGGAGCTACTGAGCAACTCATAAAATAGCTCAACATTTGCGATCATCACAGATCCAACACCAGCTTCTCCATGCCAGAGCCTTTAAACACTCAAAGGAGGTCCAATGTCCAAACTCTACATGAATCCGAATAGCGCTGGAACGTCTACGAGATGGTTCGGGATGTTTGCGGGGTCGGCATCTACTTCTTTAAAGGTCCACAATCTTCATGAGGTGGGACACGACTGGAGATGGCGCAACCTCAGGATGCCTCGGGATGGGTAGAGAAAGAAAACTTGTGAATCTTACGGTCACAAAATGTTCCTTTATCTAACTAATCATAATAAATGAACGTGGGGAAAGGTTTGTTATATGCGTGGCCTGGTACTAATTAGCATTCCTCATCCCATGTTACACTCCTGGGTGTCTCACATTTAAATATAATACCTAGCATGTAGCTGGATGTTGTTGTGTTTTTTTCATTCAGATGGACCGAAAGAATTTGTGTGCATGAAGACTGGCGAGGCCGACCTCAGTTAGTTCACTTAATTCAAAAGTGAAATTAAATTATTGATTTCTTTGTGTGCTTTCCCATACAAATGGAGAACGATTGGAGACATTTAGGGCTTAAAAAAAAAAGCCAGCGAAAAAGAAAGCTCCTGAGTACATGACGGTGTTGTCCCGATACAATTCTGTGTAAAGTCTCCTAATGCATTTAGATGAGAACGAAGTCTCCTTCTTTTAATGAGACCAGCCGATCGCTTTAAAGCTTTGAAGGTGGAACAATGCCTTTTTATCTGCATGGAGATGTGACACAGAATGAGTGAATTACATCTGTGGATCTTCGTCTTCCCCCCTGCTATCAGCATGACAAGCGAGGTATCAGTCGCTCGGCTGGAAAAAGTACAAAAGTCTCTTAGAATGCAGAAGAATGCAGCGAATTGGAGATCGCAAAATATTATATTACGCAATATATCTGATCAGAGACTTGAATTGCAGATCAGAATGGCATTCAATGTGCAGATAAAAACTATAAAGGGCTATGCTGAACATCCTAGTATTTACAGTGCTGTAAAAAATGTATTTTTCTGATTATTTTTTTTTTTT